>RBNI01001835.1:0-20704 GCA_003990745.1 Jimgerdemannia flammicorona | reverse complement strand
AACAGAGAGTCTACCAGTCCTCTGTCCGCATTCAAGCTGTTCAAGGGTTGGAGAATGTTGTTGAAGATGACTGGCCACTTTTCTACCCCCTCACCTCTTGGCCAGCGCTTCCCCCTTTTGAGGAGAGATATGATGAAGAAGAAATCTTAACCCAGTAAGATTTGCCCGCTGCGGATGAAGGGTACTATTTCCTCTAGAAGTACCACCCGTCAGCCGCGAGAATTGTGCAGCCTTCACGTCAGCATTTTGTCAGCAAGTCCGAATCCAGCGTTGCTACCCAGCACAACCGTTTCCAACATTGCTATCCAGTACCACTGTTTTCAGCATTTTGTCAGCAAGTCCGAATCCAGCATTGCTACCCAGCACAACTGTTTCCAGCGTTGCTATTCAGTACCACTGTTTTCAGCATTTTGTCAGCAAGTCCAAATCCAGTGTTGCTATCCCCTACAACCCAATCCGTAGTAAACAATAGCCTGCACCTTGCATTGTGCAAGCCAATAGCATAGCAAAGCTCGCCACAACGTAGTATACCTTAGCCTTAGTCGCGCCCCCCATAGCTAGCAAACCTGTATAAATAACCCATATCCTTAGAGTGAATAAACCTCAGTCCATTGGTCTTTTATCTGAATGATGCAGAAGTCTAGTGTAAGATAATACCAACTTAAGTTTTTGAGAAACTTTGGGAAAAGACTCCAAGAGCTAAGGAAAACTCTTGTTCAAGAACCGTCGCTAAGGAAAGCTGCCAGGAAAACTGCCGCCAAGTTAAGGAAATCGACCACTACGAATATTCAAGTTTCAAGACCGCCGTGCATTCGAACTGCCATTCGACCGCCATTCAAGATTCAAGACCCGGAAAACCCAGCCAAGGAACCCAAGGAACCCAAGAAACAAGACCAGGATACAAGACTGACACCCAGAACGACCGCCATTCTGTCACCTTTCCACACGTCCCCAAGTTAAACAAGTAACCGAACGTACAACCGCCATCTTCCGATTTAACCGACCGCTGCGCCATGAACCATCGACCCCAAGAATTGCCGACCGACCATCAAGTTGCTGCCAGCCTGCCAGAAATCTCGGACCCAAGTAATAATCGCTGTCATTAAGCCATCGACCACTAAACTATTGAGCCATCAAACGTTTGAGCCATCGATCATCGACCGTTGCAACCCGTGCCCAACCTATCGACTTTGACGATATATCGAATGACCCGATCACGTGACTATCAACGTAATCAACCACGAACGACATACATATTCAAGGCCGTGCTTCACACAAGTGGCACCATTGAACAGTGTTTGAACCTTTAGTAATACAAATCGAATGCCACAATATATATATATATATATTTAAAGATATTAGTTATATATAATAAAGATAAGTATACTATTTATCTTTTAAAAGTAATATATATATAAAGTTAAAAAGTCTGAAACTGATAAAAATAATACTACATATATCTATTAAGAATAATAATATTCTCTATTAATAAATAGTCAGAAGTCTTATTTATCTTATACTTAAAATGAGGTCTAATATTTTCTTTACTATAAATAAGATAGTATAATATTATTTATAATAATAACTTATATTGGATAGTAGTTAAATACATTTAAATATAGTATATTATATATTTATATTAAGTAATAGTAATAAAGAATTAAGTAAAAATAATAGTAATAAAAACAATAGTATATATATAACTATCTAGTATCTATAATATAAATTATACTGAAGATTTAAATGATTACTAATCTATAACTAGATATCTTTTTTATATTAATAATAAAGAGTCTATTATCTTATAATAGATATATATATAAGTGATTATCTATTACTATTTCTTTTACTAAAATAGAGTATTAAGTATTATATATTAATAATAATAAAAGAAACTATCTAACTTTATTAATTACTAAAGAAGTTAGAATTTACTCAAAGATATAGTATATATATACATATTATACTATATTAGAATAATTAATTGATAATTATACTTATAAGAAATCTGATATATTATAGTAAAATCAAATATATACATAGATATATAATATTATTTTATATAAAAATATATATATAATAGTACTATATATCTAAAATATATATATAATATATATATAATTACTAATTTACTTATAAAGTTCTTCCAAAGTCTAAGTTTGATCTATATATTTAAGAAATAAACATTATAAGTAATTTTATAAAAAAAATAATAATATAGTAATTAATTATAATATATATTATAATATTTTTCAAATTCTTAAAAGTCTCTCTCACTATATGTATATATTTATATATATATTGTATTTTTTTAGTAAATATATATTTCTTACAGTTCTAGCTCTAATTTTATATATATTTCATTAATTTTTAGATTATATCTAATTGAGCAGAAGCGTTGAGATAATAACTTAATATATAAGTATGTAATATTGTACTACATTATCTTTAAGATCAATTATATCATTATCAGTAATATGAGAAATATGTGACCTTTGTAAGTTTAATAAAAATAATTCTCTTCTACTTGAATTTCTATAAACTTCACTATATAAATATTTTTATCTTCGGAGTTTTACTATAAACTTCTTTTATTAATCTTTACTATTAATCTTTAATCTTATTAAATACTACTACTCTAACTTATTTACATAAATACATTAAAGTGGATATAATAGAACATATATCTTTAAATTTATAAAATAATAACTTTGAGTTCTGAAATAGTTCTATATAAGAAGATATGATACATTACATAAGATCAGTCGGTATCTGCAGGGCAAATTTCTCACATGATATAATCAATACCAATACCATTGATCAGAGTTTGGTGACATCATTTGCATTTCACATGCTGCCGCATTTCACACGCTGCTGTATTTCACACGCTGCCGAAATCAGTCTAAAATCTCAGGTTCACCTGGTGGCTTTCCTAGTGAATTCACATCATCCTAGATCCAACAATTTCAGGCCACGCTGTATGTAATTAATTATATCGTGACCAACCAATTTCTGCGGAATCCTCACTGTGTGACTTCATTCTCCAGTAAGGTCATTCTCCGTCGCTCTTCATTCATTGTATTCATTGTTCTGTGCTTAGTCGTCGTGTTTAGTCTCCGTGTTTAGTCGCTGTCATTGTCACAATCACTCAAGTTGGCATCATTGTTCTGCTCTTAGTTATCATCATCGCTGTTCTGTACTTAGTTGTCAGCATCGCCATTCTGTGTTCGATGCCATTGACAACGGCCGGCCTTCTTCGAACTCACCATGAACGGAGCCCACCTTAAATTGGATTGAACAAAGTAAAAATCTTGAATGGCAAACAATTATCGCAAGATGCGCCAAGTCTCCACAAATTGAGGTGGTGACCTCTTTTTTTTAGTCATACTAAGCTGCCAGAGGTTACGTTTAAAAGTGGCCAGCTCAAATAATGTTAGGCAGAAACATTAGCAGTCAACCTGACTCTTTACGCCGCAGATACCCTTGCGTAGCGGATATTCTTGCGCAGTAGAAAATCTTCACATTCTCCCCCCATAATCGATAATGCAATTACATGGCTTACTATATGTTGTTGGAGATGTTCTCCAACCGCAAGCGTTACCATTGCAAAACGTCCACGTCAAAGCCAAAAGTAGGTGTCTTTTTCTATACAGCATGGTCAATCTTTTCTGTTTTATCATACAAATTGAAATTAAACGTATTTTTTATTGCTTCTCTCAGTCATCGACATGATAGCTCAAGGTATTTTCCGCAATTTAATATTCCATAATTCATGTTATATCTGATCAAAATGCTTATCGCCGCGTCGCTCTCTCTCTATCTACTAGTGAAGCTCTCCCAAACCTACAGCAACACTAGCACCTCCACCATCGAGGCCATTTACAAGTTCCCCCTCCCGGAATCGGCTGCGGTCAGCGCGTTTGAAGTCGAGTTCAGCGACGGCAGAAAGGTGCTCGGCAAGGTCGAAGAGAAGCAAAAGGCGCAAAGGATTTATGAGAACGCCATACAGGTAGGAGAATATAGGTGTCGCCTATTGGATAATTCGACTCGGATCATGTCAGTGCTGATTGTCTCGCGCATATATAGTCAGGCCACGGTGGCTATCTTTTGGAAGAGAAGACCCCCGAAAGTAAGTCTAATATAAACTCCATTCAAGATCCGGTATTACGCATTCAATCCTTCGCTTACCTTTCCTCCTTTCCTCCCCTCTCCATTTTCAGTCTTCGAAATGAAAGTAGGAAACCTCCTTCCTTCGGAAATCCTAACCGTGCACATCTGCTACGTGCAAGAGCTACCAAACGACACCTTGACGGACGACCTGGTCCGGTTCAGCCTGCCGACGACAATTGCGCCGCGGTACCAGGCGCGCAACACTTCGGCAAGCGCCCGTGAGGCCACGGGCGTCACTTACAGCAATAGCGCGCGCTCCTACACTCTGGGGGTGGACGTTAAATGTAGGATGAGCGGCCGCGTGCTCGATATCAGCTCCACCACGCATGATATCACAAAGAACCTCAATCTTGGAGAGAACAATGGAAAGGTCGCGAGCGCCGCGTTGGCGAATTCGTACGAGTGTTTGGATAAGGTAAGTTGTTGGCAGGGTTGTAGGTAGTTTGCGTGATACCCCAGATTAGTATTATTAATATTTCTTTGGGATGAAATGTAGGACTTTGTTCTCCTTGTGAAAGCGGAAGGCTTGGACAATCCTCGAGCATTCGCCGAATATAATTCAGAGACGGATACGAACTGCGTGATGCTGACTATGGTTCCTCGGTTTGCCCTCACGGAAGTCCGATCCGAGCTTATCTTCGTCGTGGATCGGTACGTTTCTTTTAGATTTAAATCTTCCATCTCGCGGCAAACAACCGACAATCATTCCAACCATTCTTCAACCACAACTCTCTCCAGCTCCGGTTCCATGCAGGGCCCCAAGATCAGAAAGACATCCGAGGCCCTTACTCTCTTCCTCCGCTCGCTCCCAGAAGACAGCTACTTCAACATCGTCTCCTTTGGCTCCTCTTACAAGCCCCTCTTTCCTCACGCAAGCGCCAGCTATAGCCACGACAACCTCCAAAAAGCTCTCTCTCTTATCAGCCGTCTAGACGCCTCCATGGGCGGCACGGAGATCCTTCATCCTTTGGATTGGGCGTGCTCCAACGCGCGCCGCGACGTATCAACGACGGTTCTTCTCCTAACAGACGGGGAGGTGAGCAACGCGTCCACGGTGATAGACCGAACGAAGCGACATGTGCGCGACCGGAGACATGCAACCTCAAAGGGCCTACGCGTGTTCACGTTGGGAGTGGGAAACTCTGTCTCGCATCAACTCGTGGATGGTGTGGCGAGGATAGGACGCGGGTATTCGCAGTACGTTGGTGAGACGGAGCGGCTTGAGAGAAAGATTGTACAGATGCTGAAGAACGCTCTGCAGTCGCCTGTTACGGACTACAAAGTGACGTGGACGGCAGACGAGGAGCGAATCAATGCGCGTGGGGTGTCGGAGAGGAAAGGCGAAGAGGAGAGGTCGGAGCCAAAGAAGAAGACGCTCAGCTTCTTCGATTCACGAATGAAGATCGCGCAGGATGATATCATCCCCGTCGCCGAGCCATCGGAGCTCGCGGTACCAACCGTCCGACAGTCGCCGCATTACATTCCGGTAATCCTTGCTCACTCAAGGCTGGTGGTATACTGTTTCCTCGCTCCCGGGCAGAAGCCACGCGGGACGATCTTGTTAGAGGGGCAGAGCGACGACGGGCCGATCGAGGTCGAGATCGATCTTGAGACGGCGGAGCCAGGCGTGCTGATTCACACACTGGCCGCGCGACGGATGATCACAGAGATTGAGGAAGAAACGTCGTACCTTCACCACGACGACTCAGGCAATCCTCGACAGGTGTCGTCAGCAGTGAAGAAGCGCGAGATTGTGACGATGGGGCTTCAGTTCTCACTGGCGTCGAATCATACGTCCTTCGTTGCCGTCGATAAGCGCGCGGAGGGTGACGAGATTCACTGGCAGCAGATTGTCCAAGTCAACATTCCCTCTGTCATGCCTAGCTCGATGGCCTCGCCGGTGATGTTGGGGAGCTTTTCGTCTTTCCGGTCTTCGTCATCGTCCGCTAGAGTCCCGTCTTTTGGGTCTCGTGGAGGACATGGAGGACTCTCCTCATCCAAGCGCCTTTCCCGGCAATCTCCTGAAGAAGAACTCTTCCGGAGGTTCAGCTTGGCTTCACAACCATCGGATACCGCGCTCCGCGGGTCCACGACGAAGCTGACGAAACGGCAGGTGATGCCGACGGATGACGTCGTCATGCTGGGCGCCGATGATCAAGGTGCGGCGCCTAGGGCGGTACCAGTGAACCCGAGCATTCAGGACCTACACGTGCTAATAGATTTCCAGTTGTTCGACGGGTCGTTCGTGGTTGCGGATGAGCTAGCGATATTCCTTGGATTCAGGGGAGCAAAGGAGTTTCTTAGTCAAACGAGGCCCAAGGATTCAGTCGTCCGGAACGAGGATATGTGGACTACGCTGTATGTTATCGCGTTCTTGGAAGAGAGGATGTCGGAGTTTAAGGAGGAGTGGGAGCTCGTGGTGAGCAAGGCGTTGAGATGGGTGAAGAAGCAGGATACCATAGGGGTAACCGGCGAGTTGTTGGTCGAGGAGATCAGGAAGATTGTTCCGAGGCCTTGAGGTTGAGAAAGATGGGGTATTCGAAAAATATTGAAATGTTATTGCGGATGTATTTTAGCGAATAAAAACAAGAAATAAAAGTGACCGGAGTGACACACTGATCGAGCTTATTGAACATTGCCCCGTGCGTGTAGTCAGCGCTGTGGCTATGAATACTGCTACCAAGAGGCCTTATTATTATTATTATTAAGAGCGGAACATGGTGGCCGTGCAAAAGGCATATCAATCGTTGCTATGGAAATTCAAGCATTTAACCATTCTTAAAATTGATTTCCCATCCATTATCAGTCTAGGTTTTCGAGGGCGAGAGCACGAAGAGCTCTACGGCTCGGAGGCCGAATACACAGGAGAGTAAAAAAACAAAAATAAAAATCATAACCCGGCCCCGGCCCCGCCGCAATTGGATTATACCTCGATGAGCATGTTCGGAACACGGTTGGCAAAGTGCGGCACGAACATGTGAAATGCGGCAGACCCAACACCACCCCTCCACCACAACCCTCCTGCAACGAGAACGGGCAAGGGGGACGAGCACCCGTATGGACGGCGAGCATTCTTGGGGGGAGAGCTTTTGATCGACGGGATAATCAGAGTGGCTCACGGGACGTGTGTGTTTCGAGATTTGTGCAAAAATATAGATGCAACAGAAACCAGTAATAAGAAATCATGGCATGTGGTTGACGAACACACCCGCTTACTGTCTTTTTTTTTTTTTTTTTTTTTTTTTCCGCACACGCGTTGTTGGCGGAGGCTGCTATCGTGGGTATCGGTCGAGCTTGACCAATTTAGTCGCGCAGGATGTCTATAAATGCTTGTACGTCTGTCGCTAACCATGGATCCAAATCTAGAGAATTTAAAACTAAAAGAACTAAAGACATTTGCAACTTCATTTAGAGACCACACCGTCGTTGTTTAAACCGCTCAAAAAATCGTGACCAATGTTATCGAATTTGTTTCCATTTCCATAGTGAGAACATAGCATGAACAAAAACAAAAACAAAATCCACATATATAAGCAAGTAAAGAGGTATTCTTCACATTCATTCCTTTATTCTTTAACATGAAAATAGCTACTCAAGCATCCTCAAAACTTGGTGTCTCTTCATGCTAGTGCTCCAAACAAGTCAGTTTGAATTGGTTTGAATTGTGATAGTTCCTGATTCAAACAATTCAAATTCAATTTGAATCAATTTGAATCATGACTGCTCTGATTCAAATCTTCAAATTCCAATCTCCAGATTCAAATCACTAGATTCAAATCTCTTAAATTTGAATTATCAGATTTGAATCAAATCATCAGATTTAAACATCTAAATCAAATACTTGATTCAAATCTCAGAAATAAAATTACCCATACTCTATCCTATCATATGATTCACTATTATATATAAACAGAAGAATGCATATACAAAACACTTATATATATAAAATATATATATACTATATCAATATCAACAGACCAGTCATCAATATTTTGTAATACTGATGATACTTTAAGTCAAACTTCTTTAAACAATATTCAGACTTCTTTAAATAGTATTTTATACTATGCTTCTTGTTTTGAAGTTTGGTAATATTATATTAAAACTAGTAAAAATAAAGTCTCTTATAAGTATTGCAGATAATTTTTTTTTTTTTAAAAAAAAAATAATATAAAATTTATAATACTTTAGATATATTTATAGTTTACTTAATATATATGTAAAAATTTTAAAATATAGGCAAAAATACAAGACATATAATAGTTCTATTATAAATATAATAAAGTATAATAAAGCTCAACATTTAGATAAAATAGAATTGAGCATAGTATTAAGTAAAATTATTATTCTAGCTATATTCTCTCTCTTATTTTAATATAGATTTGAAAATATATCTTTTACATATCTGAAGTTTTTCTTTTTTTCTAAAAAGCAATTTAGATATGTATATACTATACTAGAGTTTTGAAATTGACTTATTTTCTAGAATATGTGATCTAGTAATATAGAATCCTCTCTAGTAGTAATGTGAGCAGAAATCCTCTTAATATGTAGATATAATACTTATTTATTATTATATATATATAGTTTTTTTTTCTAATAAAAATATTAAAACTTTTAACTTATTTTATCTTTTCCCAATACTATACTAGTTCTTATCTGAAAATCTATTTTAATACTCAAATCATATATTAAATATTATTAGATTATACTTATCCAGAGAGACCATCTCTATTAGTTTACTTTTGATTTTCTCAGTTATATCTTCTAACTCAATAAAACCAAAATCATAATTCTCTTAGTAGATAATACCTTTGGAAATTCTAAAGAACTTGCAAAAGACCTTATAATCATCAATACTGTTTTTATTTATTAGCTTCAAGATAGATGAGTAGGATAGTATTGGTAGCTCAGAAAGCAGTAATAGTAAGCTTAAATAGAAGTTATACTATTGTAAGAAGTAGTGAGTAATATATAGATACAGTAATAAGATTAATAAATATGAGAGTATATTTAAATATAAGATAGAGTTTATTGATGAAATAATAGATAGATTATACTAAGTAAGGTTATTTATTTATTTATTCAACTTTTTATTAATACATTTATTTTCTTTTTAAAAAAGAATTATGTATAATATAGTTATTACTAATTATTAATAAATGAGATATTGTAATTATTAGTTCTTCTTCTACATTTTACTCAAGTATGAAATCAGAACTATATATTACTGGTACTTTATAAAGACAGTTCTATATAAGGTTCTAGACTATGTAATTATATTAGTAATCTAGATATAAGATAAGATATATCAATATAACAATAAGCTCAGAAATATAAGATAGTTATTATAGCATAAACTTAGTTTTGCAATTAAGAAGAATTTTATCCAAATCATTACAATCTATACTCAGTATTGTCACATATCTCTCTGATTCTACCTCTAGCTATTGTACAATAAGAAACTACTATCTGCAGATCCTGACCACCTATATCACAAGATGAAACTACTATTATATTATAAGTATCAAAGAAAAACCACTATATCTATGGCTCTTCAGTACCTCTCAGGTTATACAACTTTTGGAAAGTAACTACAACATTGTTTTTGAAGAAAAAAGACTAGCAACATGGTGACTGACAGACAATCTGAGGTGTGTATTAGGCAGGGTGGCCAGAGCATGTTTGACTGGCAGTACGTGGGGGGAGGTCCTGGCCTGGGGGGGGATATGAGGGGGCTGCTGATAGGTGGACAAGGTAGGAAAGAAGGCAGTAGTAGAGGACAGGGATCTGGGAGGGCAAGCTTTGCTGAGATAGTGAAGAGGAGAAGGCAGACAATGGGGCTGGAGGGTTGGTTGAGGAAAGGCAAGGAAACAAAGAAGGCAACAGTACATGGAGTAGCTCTTGGTAGAGGGGGTAGTGGGGCTGGAGGTGTAGCAGCTGGAGGGGGTGTGATGGCTGATGGAGATGGGACTGCTAATCTGGAAAAAATCCAGATGTAACTGTGGATGGTGTAGCTGAGCAACTGGGGCCTGAGAGACAAGAAGATTTGGCAGATAGTATGATGGGCCTAGCAGTGGCACTATTACTCAAGAAATTGATCTTAGTGTTTGCAGTGACACTGTGCTTCTGGGGCCTAGCAGTGATGGTGAAAATGGTACTGGGGCTGATTGCTAAGCAGGTGGCTGGAGTGGCAACTGTAAAGTTTTTGAAGGGACTGGAGAGAGTGGAGGTGGGCTTTGAGAAGGCTGAGCCTTTGGAGGAAGTGTTGAAGGTTGGATTGATAGTTGGGGAGGTGTGTGTTCTGATGGCATGATGCCTGAAATGGGATCCCAGAGTGGTCCAACTGCTGGTAAAAGGGGTGCCCACAGTGATGGCAATGGAGATAAGAAAGAGAGTTGAGGAAGTCATGGTGGAGTATAGAGAGGTGGTAGATATTGGATTTAGGGTCTAGGAGGGGACCTCACTCAGGACTGGAGATGTGGATGTGAGGATTTGGCTGGCAGGAAAGGAGGCCACCGGGAAAGCAAGGGACTGGCCTTCCGGTATGGTCTGGGGGGCAATCATGTATAAGGTGATGAGGGTAAAGGGGAGTAAGGAGGAGGAAGAGGACCTATTGGAAGTGTTAGAAGAGTTGAGTAATATGGTAGAATGGCAGATGAAGGCTTGGAGGGCCTTTGAGGAGATAACATACTTGGAGGTGATAGATGGGAAGTGGATTTGAGTGAGCAAGGAGTAATGGGAATGAGATCAGGGATATAAGAGACAGAGAGAACTGCTGGCAAAGATGAAGAGTGGGCCTCAGAAGGATACAAGCAAGATAGTAGATATGGGGGGGAGCCAAAGCAAGTGTCTGGGCAGGTGAAGGAAGTGAGAGTGCTGGGAAGAGGACTGGTAAGAACAGGGAGGTGACTGGTAAGGACCCATATGCGGATGGTATGCTGGAGGTTTGGGATGAGATATGGGAGGATTCCCCTACCCCTACTCCTCTTATCAGGTGGGGCCCAGCTTCCCAAAGCAGGGTAGTGGAGGATGTACTGATGCAGGGGGCCCAGCAAGTACAATTTGGAGTCCTGGAGGCAGCAAAAGGGGGACAAGTGGTGGTGGTTAGTGAGGAGGAACTAGTGGACATTCCAGAGGAGTGAGACAAGGCTGTGAGTGTGTAAGTGCACAACTTCCAAGCCATAGAAATCATATGTCACTCTCTTAACAAGCCACTGAAATCGCATGCGACCTCCAAACAAATCTAGAAATCACCTGTGCAATCACAAAGCTGAGTCAAACAGAAGTCATAGCACACAAAGCTGAGTCAATATGAAGTCACAGAACATAAGATTCACACAAACGGAATCTTACCAATCAAGAACAGATATATATATACTGAGCTCCGAGACATGTTGAAGCAGAACCAAAACAAATAATAACCACAACTTCCAAACATACAAACATGACCACCGAGATCTACAACTATATCCATGCTGACATTTGGAATGCCATTGTCAACCGAGCCACACCCCCTCTGCCCCTCATGAATATCCATAGTCTAGCACCCCTCTACTTCGTAGAAGCCTGATGGAATGCCCTAAATATGCTTAATGAGATCCACCAGATTGGACAAATCTCAAGCTACTACCAGATCAGCCGCCTCCTGGAAGACATGATCGAACACCACTATGATACAGACATTACCCAGATGTCTCAACACCAGAAGCTCATTGTCTGCAAACACTGAGAACTTTTCTATGAGTACAGCACCTTTATTCCCCATCTCCGAGTTACTACCAGCGAAATGGTTGCTACCCTGTCCTATGGCCAAATCAATGACATGATACAAGAACTCAACCACAAGTATCTCAAATATGTTCAGACTACTGACAGAACCTTCCTGCACCCTGATGACCACATCCTGCAAATGCCCCAAGTTGGATACGCTATGAAAGATGTCTATGATATAATCCATTTCAATGAAGACAAAGCAGAAGATAATGATTCCTCCGATACTGACATGATCTCAAGCCAAGGATCTCTACCAACCCTGATCACACTGTCAATCTTACCGATGAACTTACAACAGTTCATAACTACCTACGAGACTTATTGGGACAATGACCACTGGTACAAATACCAACCTATATTCACCTCCGATTACTTCAACTACAATGAAGAGATCAGAGAACACAACCTGTACCTTCAGACAACCCTTGAAGTTGAACCAATAACTCCACTACCTGAGTACAAGCGACATGAACCACAGCTGCCAGCTTACTACAACCCTGCGACTCACAGTGCTGTAACCTATAGAAGATACGCAGACAGCAAATCTGATGAAAGTGAAAACAATGCACCCCCCCTTCGCTCACCAACACCTTATCTAGTATATGAAACAGATGATGCTATTCTGTGGGATGGAGATGAAGTTCCAATATATTATTACCTCAGCCAACAAGGAGAAGTAATCCACAAACCACTCTTTCTAGACAACTACTTCTTCAGAGATGATGTCATTGATAGTGATGTCATCAAAGACTATCCAGACAGTACCTAAACCTATAAATAGCTTTGCAGTCATAGTATAGTTAGATTACCCTTGTACAACATGACTGTGAACTGACTCAGCAGTCAGACAATCTCTTGATATGTCAGATTACTCTTATACTATGTGACTGCATTCTAACTCAGCAAAGCACTTAGTGCTATATCCATATCTAGCATAGTCCAGATAGCCCCTTACTAGTATAAATACCCCCTCCCCCAGACCTCAGAATCTCAGACTTGAACAGATCTGAACAATCCGAACACAACTTCTGAGCACTTCCCCACAATATCCCTTAACACAACTACTCCTAGTATAGCAATATCATGAATAGCAAATAAACCTATTTAATAACCCACAAACCACTCTTAAGTAAATCTGCTCCCCGTTAGGTCCCACTCCTAACTCCGTTACGAAATTTCCTAATTGGGTATTGTCTGCAGTGATATGCCAATTCAACTAAGCTGGTCTTAGTTTCTTGAACTTCCTGAAATATGGAAAATCCTGAACACCCAGAACTAGTTCAAAAAAGGACTTTGGTTGAGACATCAACTCGATCTTGAAATCAATAAGCATAGAGGATGTACTCTATATGAAATTGATCTTGACCATAAGAAAACAGTCTTTCAGAATATCCAGAACTTCCAGAAACCCCTTCCAGAACTACATAATGGTTACCCTAAAAAGCAACCCTCTTACAGAGTGCTGGAGCTGATACCACAATGCTGGATGGTAGGAGGCTGGCGACCCCTGGAGGAAAGGAGGTGGAGAACCTACTTTGGATGTGCAGAATGATGAACAACCTGATGGCTGAGGAGCTGGGAGAGGTGGATTTGAGGGTAATGAGTGATGAGCATTGGGTGAGGATTCTACAGAGAGAGGAGGTAGTGATGGCATTGAAGACAGAAATTCTTGTAGTGTATCTGGAGGAGGAGGGCTATGAGGTAGATAAGGAGCGGGAGGTGGAGATGGTGGGAGTCATAGGAGAAAGAGCTGAATACTGCTGGACCAAGCATCATGGACTACAGCTCTGGCAGGAAGCCTGTCTAGAGTACTGCGAGAAATTCGAGAAGAAGGCAGATGGGGAGATGAATAAGCTGTTGGCTAGACTGGAGGCTCAGAGGGCTGAAGAGGAGGTGGTGACTGTAGAACATAATCTGGACTTGACGCAGGAGGAGATGAACATAGAGTAGTAGAGAAAGCTTGATAACATACCATTTTTCACTATAAATAGTACAACCAACATTTTTTCTTTGAATATGAATAGGTTATAAGGTACTTATCAACATAAGAACATTTTTACTTGGCTGAAGAGATTGGAGGCTGATCTCTTCCTCTTGCAGGATGTCAGGTGTGAGGATGACTTGGATAGACTGGAATGGATGAAGGAGTGGAGAGGTGAGATAGTCTGGAAGAGCAAGGTTGGGATTCTGGTGCGAAAAGACAGAGGGGAGATAAGAGATGTGTGGAGCTGGGGGGATAGATTGGTCTGGAGAGAGTGGATACACACAGGTTGGGAGCCAGTTATGGTGGGCTCCTGTTACTGCTCTGCAGTATGGGGTGAGTATGTGAATTGGGTGAAGGGCCTATAGGAGAGTGAAATTCTTGTAGAAGTTGGGGTAGATATGCTTGGGGGAGACTTCAATATGGTCCATGATGTGTTGAGGGATAGAACTGATAGAGGACAAGGAGCTGAGGGTCAGAGTGGAGGACTGGCAGTATGAGAGGAAGTGGAAAGACTGAGTGCTCTGGTGGATGTGAGTAGAGAATGTTGGGGGGATAGGAGGGTGTACATGCACTGGGCTGGGGGCCTGGGGACAAGGATTGATTGGATTCTGACAGCCAACTGCTGGGGCTTAGATGTTTGGAAGTCACTGGAGATGGAATAGTGTCCTTGGTCGTATCATTGGGGGCTTTTAGGGCAGGGACATTTTGGGGGGAGTGGGGATGGGCCTGGACATTGGCATCTCAATTCCTCCTTACTAGATGATAAGATCCAGTGGGATGAGTGGGCTGAAGACATTCAACTGTGAGTGGAGTACTAGAGGCAGAAAGGTGCCCCAGTTGCTATTTGGTAGATGAGGATGAAGGAGATAGCCAGGACCTTCTGGAGTGAGGCTGGTAAGGAGGCTGGAAAACAGAGAAAGAGGCAGGTGTGGTGGGCTTCTAGTAGACTGTCTAGACTCTTGGAGGACTGGGCAAGACTGGTGACATTGGAGGGAGAGGAGGACTGGAGACTGATAAGGGTAAGAATGGAGGTGGTTGAACTACACCAGGTACTGCGGAATGAGGAAGAGACAAGAGTTCAGGGTCTGGCAGTGTGGCTTTGTTGGCAGGAGTTAGAGGAAGGAGAGTGGCTCTCAAAGTTTCTCACAAGAGTCCTTCAGATGAGAAGGGTGCAACAAAGGTGGGAGGGGGGCATCTTTCACCAGTACCATTCGGGTGACACAAGACTCAGGCAACACTTTTTCCAACATTTTTGGTGACGGATGACTAGCAACATGAACAGCACTAATCAAACTGATGAGCGTACTGGCCAGGGGGGTGGTGATGCCTTTGGCTGGCAGCAGGTGGGGAGGAGGGGTGATGGTTTGGGGATATCAGAGGCCTCGAGGGTGAGCAGAAGCACCGGTGGCGGAGGGAGGGGCGGTCTGAGGCAGAGAGGAGGGGAGAGGTCGACCTTTGCTGACACGGTGTGAATGGGAAAGATGGCTTCTGGACTGGATGGTTGGCTGGGCCTGGGGAAGACTTCGATAACTACTGCTAGAGGACAGGGCGGTGTGCCCAGGGGTACCTCTGGTGGTAGGGTGGGAGCCGGAGTAGGGGCTGGAGATGGGGCTGTGACTGCTGATGGGGCTGTGACTGGGGATCTGGCAAAAAATCCAGATGTGACAGTGGTTGGCGGTGTGGGGCTGGGAGGGGGCACAAGGCCCGGGAACCTGGCAGATGGCGTGACAGGCATGGTGTCAGCCCCGTTACTCAAGAAGTCAAGGTCGGAATTCGCAGTCACTATGTGCTTCCGGGGCTTGGCGGTGATGGCGAGGATGATTTTGGGGATGGTGGCGCAAGAGGCTAAGGGAGCGGCCTCCATAAAGTTCTTGAGGGGAAAGGAGAGGGTAGAGGTGGGGTTTGAGAAGGAAGACGCCCTGTTGGCAGCCATGGAGAAGGGATGATGGTTGGCAGGGTGGTTGTTCCTATGGCCTGGTGCATGCGCTGGGACCCTCGGATAGTGCAGTTGATGGTGTTGGATCTCTCAACTGTATCGAAGGAGAGGACCAGGGAGTTCGTTGTGGAGGTGATCAAGGAGTATGGCGAGATCATGGATGTTGGGTTCAAGGTCTGAGAGGGCACTGTGCTTAGGACTGGTGACATTGACATCAGGGTGAGGCTGTTTGGGAAGGAGAATACGGGAAGGTCAAGGGACTGGCCGGTGATGCTAAGGTGGGGGCCAGTGGAGTGTAAGGTCGTGAGGATGAAGGGGACCCAGAAGGAGGAGGAGGACCTATTGGAGGCGCTGGAGGATATGGAAGGGGTGGTTGCAAGGAGAAGATTGGCCTGGAAGGAGTTCGAGGCCAGGACGGTGGTAGGGGAGGTGGATGGGAAGAAGGTCTGGATGAAGAAAGGAGTTTGGGAGAGGATGCAGGAGAGGAAAATTCAGAAGGAGCTATTGGTGAGGCTGGGTGAGGGAAGGACCGGTGGACACTCGGAAGAGGGTGCTACAGGGTTGCGGGAAAGCGCTTGGGCTGAGGGGGGAGAGTTAGCTCAAGGTGGGGCTCTGATTGGAGGGAGGATAGAGGAGGAAGGTGTGTCAGTGGTAGATGCGGAAATGGGTGAGGGTGTACGCCCTCAGTATAGTGTTCTGGGTGGGGCTGAGGGGGAGGAGGAGCTGATGGATGTGCCGGATGAGGAGTGGGATGAGTCAGGGAGGAGGAGTACACTGATAGACCCAGGGGTGGATGGGGGCAGTATCGCTCAGGGTGTGGCAGAGGCGGTGGATGAGGAAAAGTGGATGTGGAAGACCCTTGAAGGGGTGGCAGCGGAAGAGCTGGGGGGTGAGGACTTCCGGGTGATGGAGGAGAGGTATTGGGAGGATATTCTGTGGGGGGAGGAGGTGCCGAGGAAGATGAGGAATGAGATCCTGGCTGTACTCTTGGAATCTGTTGAATATCAGGTGGATGATCAGAGGGAGGAGGAGCTTCAGAAGATTGCGAGTGACAGGGCACTCTTCTTGTGGAATTCGAGGAAGGGGCTGGAGAAGTGGCGCGCAGTCTGCCTGGACTACCGGTCAGAGATGGAGGTCGTGGATGGTGTGGAATGCCAGGAAATCTTGGAGGCACTGGATGCTCAGGCTATTGTGGAGGGTGACTTGGAGGCGGAAAGGCGTTTGGATCTGGCTGGAGACGAGATGAGCATAGAGTATTAGATTGGGGGAGTCTATTCAACATTTCTTCAATATGAACAGTACAACCAGGATATTCTCATTGAACGTTAATGGGTTACGGGGGGCAGATAGGAGGAAGTTCATTTTTGGTTGGCTCAAGGGACTAGATGCGGACCTCTTCTTGTTACAGGATGTTCGATATGAGGAAGAGGTGGACTTACAAGATTGGACTAAGGAATGGGGGGGCGTGGCAGTATGGAGAGGGAAAGTATGTATTCTCATTAGGAGAGGATTGGGGGACATTGTGGACATTGGACATTGGGGGTCTCGGGTGGTTTGGGGTATGTGGAGGAGGCCTGGACAGGGCTCATTGATGGTTGGGTCATGTTACTGCCCAGCTGAAAGAGGAGAGCGAGTGAATTGGATGCACCGATTGAAGGAGGCTGGTGTATTGGGAGAAGTTGGCTTGGATTGTATGGGGGGTGACTTCAATATGGTATGGGATAAGGAGAAGGATAGGACTGATGGTGGTAGGGGTGTGCGGGGAGAGAGTGGTGGGCTGGGGGACTGGCTAGAAATAGAGCGATTGTGCTCCTTAGTGGACTCCGGAAGGCACCTTTGGACTGATCGGCGGGTATACACCCACTGGGCAGCAGGGCTGGGTTCCAGGATTGACTGGGTTCTAACAGCCGAGTGTTGGGGAGCAGATGTCTGGTCAGTGCTGGAGGTGATATGGTGTCTGTGGTCTGATCACTGGGGACTGCTTAGTAGGGGGAGGTTTGGGGGAAATGAGGATGGGCCTGGACATTGGCAGCTAAATTCCTCTTTGTTGGAGGATAGGGCATTGTGAGAGGGATGGGAGACAGAGGTGGTTGGGAATATTGGTCGGTGGTGGGACCAGGGCTTGGGGATTGGTGACCGTTGGAGAAGACTGAAGGTGACTGCCCAGGGGTTTTGGAGGGAGGCAGAGAAAGCGAAGTGTACTCAGTGAAGACAGAGGGTACTGTGGGCCTCCCGGCGCCTGGCTGCACTTATAGGAAGGTGGGCAGGGGTGCTGGAGGATGGGGAGGTGACTGATTGGCATATAGTGCGAATCCGACAGGAGGTCGACAAGCTTAAAGGAGTATTACGGAAGGAGGAGGAGGTGAAGCTTCAGAGAATGGTGGCCCGCTTGCGGTGGTAGGGACTGGAGGAAGGGGAGAGACCTTCGAGGTTTCTATCAAGGTTATTGCAAGCGCGACGAGTGAGGCAGTGGTGGGAGGGGGTTCTGGACACGAACGGCGAGCTAGTGGTGGGGTCTCCGGCGATTCTGGGGTTATTGCGGAACAGGTGGGGGAATTTGTGGAGTGAGGAAGAAGGAGGGATGGATGCTATGGACATTGAGAGACAGCTGGGGGATTGGATTCCAAACCCTGCGGAGGGACTTGGGACATTAGGAGACCCAGTGTGTGGTGAGGAGATCTGCAGAGTTATGGCCTCGACGAGTAAAGGGACTGCCCCAGGAGAGGATGGGCTTCCCTGGGATTTTTGGCAGAAAATGGCTGGAGTCGGTGAGGTACTTGAAGAGATGACTGCTATGTGTGGTGAAGTTCTTCGGTCTGGTGCCTGGATTGGAGGTCAGCACTTAGGGCTGGTCTCCTTGCTCTATAAGGATAAGGGAAGGCGAGAGGACTGGAAGAACTGGCGGCCAATTATGCTTCTTGACATAGACTGCAAATTGGTGACCAAGATCTTAGTGTCAAGGCTGCAAGGGATCGCTCAGCAGGTGCTTGGGGTGGAGCAGCATGGATTTGTTGGTGGGCGGTTGATTAGAGATGGGACAGCTTGGGTTCATGGCGTGATTGAAGGTGCCCGGGCAGCAGGAGTTGATGGCAGGTTGGTGTTTCTGGACCAGGAGAAGGCTTATGACCAAGTGCGGAGAGTATGGCTGGAGGGGGTGCTGAAACGGATTAGTATCCCACCAGGGTTCCGAGGAGCGCTGATTAGCCTCTTGGAGGACAGTCAGGCGGCACTAGTTATTAATGGCCATAGGGGAGTGACCTTTTCCCTGGGACAAGGGGTGCCCCAAGAGGATCCCTTGTCACCTATTTTGTATGCCCTTTCTCTGGAGCCTCTACTGGACCGAATTCGGTGTCGGATTGGGGGTTTGGACATTCTAGGGGTTAATTGGAAGGTGGGGGCCTTTGCGGATGACATGGTGGTCGGGCTGGGCTCTCTGGTGGATGTGGGGGAGTTACAGAGGTCTGTGGAATGGTATGAGAGGGGCTCTGGGGCTAAGCTGAATTGGCACAAGTGTGAGACTCTAGTGCTTAGTGCTGGAATTGTTGGTGGCGAGGTCATTGGGACAGTGGTACCAGCCGGAGAATCTGTGCAATATTTGGGGATCTACTTCTCGGTGTTCGGGTCCCTTCTTCCCTGGGTATGGTGGGATCATAAATTGTTAGAGTGGGGAAATGTTCTGCTGTGGTAGGGAGGCCAACATATGTCCCTGGCTGGAAGGGTGATGGTACTGAACGTGTACTGGATGCCCAAGCTTTGGTATGTTGGTTATTATTTGGATTTTCCACCATGGGTGGTCAAGGGGCTGTTGAAGATGGTGAGGTCATGGATCTGGGGAGGGAGGCAGAGCCAGGTCGGGTGGGAGGTGCTCACACTGCCCTTGGAAAGAGGTGGGCTAGGCTTAGTGGACTTTCCTAAGCGGCTCCTATGCCTTAGAGCTTGGTGGCTGAGAAGAGCTAGCGAGCTTCATGGTCAGGAGTGGGTGCCCCTCATGCAGAGATTGTGGGAGGTTCGGTACTCCCCACGCGGTGACACGGGTGATCTGCTTGCGATGGTGGCCATGGAGGGGAGCAGGAGGGTGTGGTTTACGGGCTTCTGGTGGGGGGTGGTGGATAGCGTGAAGAAGTTTGGACTTCGGTGGAGAGGTGAGGAGGCAGAGGAGGATTGGGGACCACAGATGTGGCGGTGGGACAGGTTGTTGCTCAGTGGTGTCCTGGTGGAGGACTTTAAGCTTGGAGAGAGCCTGGAGTGTCTGCGTGGCCTAGGTGCAGACCTGTGGCCTGAAGCGTGGCAGAGAGTTGGAATTGGCAAGGAGTGGGACTGGAATGGAATCTGGCTCTGGAGCAAAAGGGTGAGGCAGTGGCTGCCCCCCAAGTTCTGGCTGGTGTGGTGGCATATCCTGCGGAGGAATGTGATGTTGAACTATCAGTCTGGGCATTTGGTGGACGGTGGCACGTTCGAGTGCGAGGAATGTTTCAATGTTGGACAGGAGGGAGGAGTGGTACAGACGCCTGAACATTGGCTTGGGGAGTGTGAGGTAGTGCTCCTAACGAGTCAATTTAATCCGGATTGGATTCGGATTGATTCGGATTGAATCCCATCCGGATCAACTCGGATGGGATTCGAATCCCATCCGGATGGATTCGAATCGGATTCGAATCGGATTCGAATCGGATTCGAATCAACCATTGTTTTGATTTCCAAATTAGACAAATAAATGTTTACATCAATAACTTGATGAATAATCATCCAAATTTGATGATCTTGGTGTCATTTGAAAGCCCTTAATAAGGCCTATCTAATGATACCAAGAACATTGAAATCCGATCATGCGTTGCTGA
>RBNI01001834.1:0-20705 GCA_003990745.1 Jimgerdemannia flammicorona | reverse complement strand
CCCCTTCCCGATGAAAGACCACTTTGTCCAACACTAATCCCACTCTTCTTCACTCTTATACCTTTAGGGTGTGAGTTGCGACCTCACTGCCCAAGTAACTAGATCCTCCTACCCGGCCTGCCCCACTCAGTGGGTATGGGTTGTGAGCCCCAACCACCTCAAGTACTTAGCATCTAGTGCACCTGACCTACCCCTATTAGTGCCTCCTGTCTTGCCCATCTAGCCTGTCTTGCCTGTCTTGCCCGCCCATATTGCCCATGTTGCCCGTGTTGCCCGTCTTGCCCATCTTGCTCATCTTGCCCATCTTGCCCATCTTGCCCGCCCATGTTGCCCATGTCCTGTGTTGCCCGTGTTGCCCGTGTTACCTGTGTTGCCCATTTTGCCTGTTTTGCCCATCTTGCCCATGTCACCTGTCTTGCCTGTCTTGCCCACCCATGTTGCCCGTGTTGCCCATATTGCCATCTTGCCATCTTGCCCATCTTGCCCATCTTGCCCATCTTGCTGATCTTGCCCATCTTGCCTGCCCGTATTACCCATGTTGCCCATGTTGCCTGTGTTACCCGTGTTGCCCGTTTTGCCCGTTTTGCCTATCATGCCTATGTCGCCTATCTTGCTGTCTGCCCATCTTGCCCATGTCGCCCATCTTGCCGTCTTGCCCATCTTGCCCATCTTGCCTGTCTTGCCTGCCCATGTTGCCCATGTTGCCTATGTTGCCCGCGTGTTGCCCGTGTTGCCCATTTTGCCCATTTTGCCCATGTCGCCTGTCTTGCTGTCTGCCCGTCTTGCCCATGTCGCCCGTCTTGCCATCTTGCCATCTTGCCCGTCTTGCCCGCCTGTGTTGCCCGTGTTGCTGTGTTACCCCTGTCTGTGTGGCTTAGCTCGCTCTGAGTGATTTGCTGAATGACCCCTCCATCTATCTCATTACACCACTCACAGTTCCAACAACCATCTTCCTTCATCCAGCCTGTCTGATAGCTCAGCATCACATTATGCCTTAAGAATCGCCACCAAACCACCCAGTACTTAGGGGGCACCATCTTGCCTACTGAGGTTCCCCAATTCCAAATTTGAGCCCAATCCCAGGTCTCGCCAATACCAGTCCTCTGCCAACTAGGTGGCCATCTCTCCAGAGGGCCAGATCTGATCTACTCCATCACCTCACTCAGAGAGTACTCCTTCAGACTGTGGCCACCAACTCGCAAGTCTCCTAGTCACCACCATCTCTGCTCAGGGTTCTCTTTTTTTTTTTTTTTTGTTTTTTTATAGTCACTTGGACTCTCTTTATTAACAGACGTCTATAGTAATATTTATACAGCCTATGCCTTCACCCTATCCCACAGGGCCCCCCTCCCTCTCAAGTTCCTACAAATGACACCTCATCCACTGTCACTACAATTCTATCACCACTCTTCTCTACAATCCTCCTTACTAGTCCCCTACATCTCCCCCCCTTGGAGCCCCATCCAATCCACCATGCCTTGAAGAGCTCGAGTATCAGCTCCTCCCACCTTACTACCCTCAGGTTCACAGGCCTCCGAGGACCCTCCTCAAAGATGCTCCGCCAGTGTTCTGTGAGCCCCACCCATATTGCGGTGGCCCAACCAACTATCAGCCACTCATTCCCCACCCCCCCCACCAATCTCAACTGTAGTGCCGCCCACCACCCACCCACCTCAGGGTCAGTCACTGGCACTCCCAATCTCCCCCCAATGACCTTCCAAAATTTCTCCATACTCTCGCACTCCCCCAGCCAATGTTCAGGAGTCTGCACCACCCCTCCCTCCTGCCCGACGTTATGACACTCCTCACATTCAAAAACCCCATCATCCACCAGATGGCCAGCCCTAAAGTTTAGCATCACATTTCGCCACAACAGCCTCCACCATGCTACCCAGAGTTTTGGTGGGAGCCACCTTGACACCACCTTGATCCAAGACCAGATGCCTGCCCAGTCCCATCCCTCCCCGATCCCAGCCCCTTACCAGGTCGCTGGCCAAAAGTCCTGTCCCAGACCCCGAAGGCACTCCATGCCCTCCTCTAATCAGAAGTTCTCAACCAGATTCCCTCCCAACAAGAGCCAGTCCCACCTCCACATCTCCGGACCCCAGTCCTCCTCCTCTTCAGTACCTTGCCACTGGATCCCAATGCGATGGGCCCCATCAACTGCTCCACACTAGAATCCTTTATACCACATCCTCCGGCTACCATCCAAGGCCACCAAGGACAGTAGATCCCCTGAGCCACCCCGTGGCGACACCCTTACCTCTCACAAACACTGCATAAGGGGCACCCATTCTCCTCCTCTCAACTCACTGGCCCTCTTCAACCACCATGCCCTCAAGCAGAGTAGCCTCTTGGAAAAGTCCACCAGGCCAAGTCCTCCACGATCCACTGGGAGTGCGAGCACCTCCCAATCAATCTGACTCTGGCGTCCAGCCCAGAGCCAAGAGTAGGCCATCTTGAGAAGCCTTTTAACCACCCACTTAGGGAAGTCCAAATGGTAGCCCAGATACCAAAGCTTCGGCATCCAATATACATTCAGAACAGTTACCCTCCCTGCCAGCGACACCTGTCTACCACCCCAACTTGTCAGGACTTTCCCTCATTCTACCAGCTTGTGCTCCCACCACTCCTCGGGAAGTAAAGAGCCATACACCGAGAAATAGATACCCAAGTACCATACCACTCCTCCAGCCGGGACAATTGTTCCAATGACATCCCCCCCTACAATTCCTTCCCCAAGGACCATTGTCTCACACTTGTGCCAGTTGAGTTTCACTCCAGAACACCTTTCATACCACTCAACTATTTCCTTGAGCCTAGCCACATCTGCTACTGAACCCAACCCAACCATCATATCATCTGCAAAGGCCCCCACCTTCCAATTGATGCCCAAGATATTCAATCCACCAACTCTGTGCTGGATCCAATCCAACAATGGCTCCAAGGCAAAGGCGTAAAGAATGAGTGACAACGGATCCCCCTGCGGCACCCCCCTCCCCAAGGGGAAGGAGGCCCCCCTGTGTCCATTAGCCAGAATTGCAGCCCTACTCCCTTCTAGTAGTCCAATAAGTGACCGACACATGCCCACTGGTACTCCAATACGTTCCTGTACCTTCTCCAGCCACACTCTCTGATCCCTATCATAGGCCTTCTCCTGGTCCAGGAAGACCAAGCAGCCATCTACCCCTGCAGCCCTAGCACCTTCAATAACCCCATGAACCCATGCCATGCCATCGCGGATCAGTTGGCCCCCAACAAAGCCATGCTGCTCCTTTCCTAGCACCTGTTGGACCACACCCTGCAACCTCGCCATCAGAATTTTGGTGACCAGCTTGTGGTCCATATCCAGCAGCATAATGGGCCTCCAATTCTTCCAGTCCTCCTTATGCCCTTTGTCCTTGTACAGCAGTGACACCAGCTCCAACTGCTGCCCTCCAATCCATTCCCCAGTACTGATAACTGCATCATACATCAGCGCCATCTCTTCTAGAGCCTCCTCTACAGATGCCATATGTTTCCAAAAGTCCCAAGGCAAACCATCCTCCCCTGGCACAGTTCCCAGAGTTGTTGATGCCAGAACTCGAATGATCTCCTCTCCCAAAACTGGTTGACCAAGCTCCCCCAACCCTGCTGCAGGATTTGGGTGCCACTCTTCCAGATGTCACTCAATGTCCTGCTCCACCTCTCCTCCTTCCTCTTCACTCCAGAGGTTACCCCAGCAAGAGCTCAACTGGCCAAGGATCCCCTGCACACCCGATACCATCTCTCCCTCATCATTAAGAACTCCTTCCCACCAGTGTCTTGTACCCCTAGCATGAAGGAGATGGGACAAAAACCTTGTGGGCCTTTCTCCTTCTTCCAATCCCTGCCACTGTAGCCTGGCCACCATAGCCTGAGCCTGCATCGCTTCCTCCTTCTGCAATAAATCCTGCAGTTCCACCACTTCCAGCCTAGCCCGCTTAGCCTTCCAATCCAAAACCTCCTCCTCCTCCAGTAATCCAGCCCAATTCAAGAGTAGCCTTTCAAGCCTCCTAGATGCCCATCGGACTCATCTCCTCTGCTGAGCACCCCGCTCCCTCCCCATCTCCCCCCAGAACCTTTGAGCTTCGGATTTCAGTCTATGCCACCTATCTCCAATCCTCATCCCTGCTCACCTCCAATCATTAACCTTGGATCGTACCTCTACCACCCACACATTCCACAGGTCCATCTCATCCAGCAGCGAAGAGTTCAGCCACCAATGTCCTGGCCCCTCTCCGCTCCCTCCAAATCTCCCACCACCCTGAATACCCCAGTGGTCTGACCATGGGCACCACTCAACCTCCATTGTCTCCCAAACTGCATGTCCCCAACACTCAGCAGTAAGAACCCAATCAATCCTAGTTCCCAGCCCTCCCACCCAATGGGTATATAGACGTCGGTCCCCATCCTGAAGTCACATAGCATCCACTAGTGAGCTGAGTCATTCCACCTCTTCCCAGTCCTCCAATCCCCCACTCCTTCCTGCCACACCCCGTCCCCCATCAGTTCGGTCCAGTCTACTCTCCCATACCATATTAAAGTCTCTCCCCAGACAATCCACCCCAGCCTCAACTAAGAGCCCAGAATCCTGCAGATCTCCAATCCACACCACTCGGGTCCCTCTCTCAGCCGGGCAGTAACAAGATCCCACCACAATTGGGTTCCATCCAGGCCTCCGCCATGTCCCCCACACTAATCTACTACCCCAATGTCCAATGTCCGCAACATCCCCTTTCCCCTTTCTAACCAGGATTCCTACTTTACCCTGCCAAACTGCCTCCCCACCCCACTCTCTTGTCTAATCCAGTCTATCTTCCTCCCCCTCACACTGTACATCTTGAAGTAGAAAGAGATCTGCCTCCATTTTCTTCAGCTATCCAAAAATCATACGTCGCCTCCCAGTCTCTCTAAGCCCATTGACATTCAGTGAAAAAATGTTGGTTGTACTATTCATAGCGAAATATTTGATAAAGGTGATAACTCCACATCTACAATTCCATGCTCACTTCCTCTCCAGCCAGATCCAGGTTCCTTTCTGCCACAATCTCATCTTCCACATTCTGCTGGTCATCCAGAGCTGCCAATAGTTCCACACAGTCCTCACCATCCACCATCTCCATCAATGCCCAATGCTCCTCACACACCACCTGCTACTTCTCCAGTCCCTTCTGCGGCCCCCACAGATAGGCTGCCCTTTCATTAGCTATCTCCAAGAGTGTTGTCTCCCTTGCCTCAGTGACCTCATACTCCTCCACCTCCAGAAGAGCTGCCATCATCTCATCTCTCAACTTCCTCATGACCTCCTCCCCTCGCAACACTCACCCCCAGAATTCCTCACTGATCACCCGGAAGTCGATCTTGCCCAATTCCTCGGCTGCCACATTTCGCAGTGCCCTCAATAGCCATTTCTCCCCTCCAACTACCTCAGCTTCCTGCTCCAACTCCGCCTCTCCTTCCTTCCTCTCCTCAGTTCGCACAGACTCATCCCACCCGTCCTCAGACACATCCTCCAACTCCCCCTCTCCCACCTTGGGAACACTATACTGGATTGGGATAACTTCCGCCATCGCTGTGTCCACTCCAGCTTCTGCTGGCCCCTGTCCCCCACTCTCCTTCGCCTTCTCCCCTTGCTTCCCCACCTCTGCCCAGATGCTAGCACTCGCTCCAGTGCCCTCCTCCATAGCCTCTGCCCTACAGCCCCCATCCAAACTGGCCAACAAATCCTTCTGCAACTGTCTCCCCTTCGCCTTTTCCCAGAGCACCTTGTCCATTCACACCTTCTTGCCCTCAATCACCTCCACTACTGTCCTAGCCTCATAAGCCCTCCAAGCCCTTTGCTGTGTCTCCACCGCCCCAGCCAAGTCCTCAAGTGCCTCCAGCAGGTCCTCCTCCTCTTCCTCTGACCCCTTCACCCTCGAAATCTTGCACTCCACCAGGCCCCACTTCAACACCACCAGCCAGTCCCTAGCCTTTCCGGTATTCTCCATCCCAAACAACCTCAACCGGATGTCCACATCCCCTGTCCTGAGCTCAGTCCCCTCCCACACCCTGAATCCAATGTTGACCACTTCGCCGTACTCCTTCACCACATCTGTGACCAGTCTCCTCACCTCCTCCTTCTTCACCATTGGCAAGTCTGCAATCACCAGATGAACTACCTGGGGATCCCAGTGCATACACCTCGCCATTGGCACTGAAATCCCTCCAACCACTACACCCTTCTCCACTGCCTCCAGTAGCAAATCTTCCTCTTCAAACCCCACCTCAACTGCCTCCAGCTTCTTCAAAAACTTAACCGAGGCTGCACCCTTCACCTCGCTCGCCAACAGCCCCAGCACCATCTTTGCTGTCACCGCCAAGCCTCAGAAGCACAGCATGATGGCGAATTCCAATCGAGATTTCTTGAGTAACGGGGCCGCCACTAGGCCCATCACACTATCAGCCAGGTCCCCAGATCCTGCGCCTCTCCCCTGTCCAGGTCCCCCATCAGCCGTCACATCTGGATTTTTTTCCAGATTGCCCATCACACCGCCATCAACAGTCACAGCCTCAGCCACTACTCCTCCAGCCCCACTATGCTTACCCCCCAGTGGAGAGGCCTCCTTACCACTCAAGGAAGCAGCCGCCTTCTCCAGCTCCAGCCAGCCATCCAGTCCTGTCGCCTGCTTCTCCATTCTGACCTTATCCGCAAAGGTCATCCTCCCTCCCCCATGTGGCCTTGCACTGCCTCTGCCACCCCCTCCAGCCCCACATCCTCTCATCAAATCACTCGGCATGCCAAGACCAGCACCCCGACCCCCCCCCACATGTTGCCAGTCAAAGGCACTGGGGCCCTCCTGCCCAGTATGCTTACCAGAATGCATGTTGCTCACTATCTTGAAAACACCAATACTTGAAGATGTTGCTGAAAGTGTTGTCAGAGTCTTGTGTCACCCGAATGGTACAGGTGAAAGGGTTGCCTTTGTGCCCAATACTCCTCACTCATCACTTACAGGTCTATTTCCCCCAACTCCTCAGCTATGAGGTTATCCATTACCTTGCTCATCCACAGCAGGTTCCCCACCACCTTCTCTCCAGGCATCTCTGGCCTTCCTGTATCCAGTATCATGGCATCTGCCCCTATACTGGTAGTCTCATCCCATCTCTCCTCAGAGACATCCACCAGCTCATCCTTGCCAACAGCCACCACCTATCCTCCCTTTGCTACATCAGAAACCCCAAAGTATACCTGCTGAATACCCTGCATCAGTTCATCCTCTGCTACTCAACCCTTGCAGCTAGACCCCATCTGATCAGAGGGGGAGTATCATCTACAACCAGGTCCCAGACCTCAAATGTACTATCAGCAAATGGGTCCTTAAGCAGTGCCTTCTCAGCCCCTTCCAGGTACTCCTCCCTATCTCCTCCTCTCTTGCTAGTCCAGACACTCGCCTCCACTCTCCCAGACTTCTCAGGGCTCTCAGCCTTCATCTTTGCCCCTCCTTCCATGCTCACCAGCAACTCCCTCTGCCTCCTGCACCCTTGAGCCCTCTCTCACTGCCTCTTGTCAGTGTGAATATACTTCCTATCAACAATCTCCAGATGTATCAACTCTACATACAATTTCCAGGCCTTTACCTTCTACTCAATAGGATCACTCAACTCCTCTAGAGCCTTCAACAAGTCCTCCTCCTCCTCTTCACTCTCTCTCACTCTCGATACCTTACAGACAAAAGCCCACCACATCAACACTAAGGGCCAGTCTCTCGTCTTTCCCATGGTCTCCCTTCTAGCCAGTCTAATTCTGACATCTATGTCACCCATCATGATGGAGATCCCCTCTCACACCTGGAAGCTGACAACTACCACATCACTATACTCTACTATCACCTCCTCTACCCTCCTCCTAGTCTCCTTTTTTATCACTATAGGTATTTTCTTTACTAGCAACTATATCACCCTGGAGTCTTACCTCAGACAGTACACTATAGGGACCACTACTTCCCCAACTGTCACTCCAGTCTTCAGAGCCTCTTCTAGTAGACCTGCCTCCTCAAAGCCCACCTTAACCCCCTCCAGACCCTTCAGAAACTTCACTGAGGCAGCCCCAGCCACCTGCTTTGAGATAAGCCCCAGGACCATTCTTGCTATCACCACCAAGCCCCAGAAGCACAAGGTAGCCACAAACTCCAAAATTGACTTCTTGAGTAATGATGCCACCACCTGCCCCATCATACCATCTGCCAGGTCCCCCTTCCACATTGGGAACCCCTGCTCCATCTTGCCCTCAGCCATCACATCTCATTTTTTTTCTTGATTCTCCATCACACTCCCATCAACAGTCACTCCCCCAGCCACAGCACCTCCAGTACCTATGCTCACATCTCCCACCTAAGTACCACTCCCCCTCCTGACACTTGCCTTGCCCTTTCTCTCAGCAGCACCAGCCCCAATACCAGCTGGCCATCCACTCACCTTCACCTTATCTGCAAAGCTAGAGGGACCAGGCCTTCCCTTAGTTCTATCTGACACTAGTCCTTCTCTAGAGCCTTCTCCACTCTTTGACCCTCTAAAGGCCCCCATCCCTAGTCTATAACCTTACCCCACATTCTGCCAGCTAAATGCCCCAGGTCTATCTGACCCAGCACACCTGTTGGAACTCTTGCTTGATGATATTTTTATAGTACCTTTTCTCCAAGTTGTGTCAAAAACCATTGCTTGAAGTTGGTGTAATGTGAATTATATAGGAGAAAGGTGCTGTGAGAACCTCATCTCCCAGACCTTCTGCAATAGAGGGACCTATCTGCCCCCTCTCAACTCTACTGCTCTCTTTAACCACCATACTCTCAAGCAGTATAGTCTTTTTGGAAAGTTGACCAGCTCAAGCCCTTCTCTTGCCACTGATAAGGATAAGACCTCTCAACTGATCTGACTCCTTCTTCCAGCCCAGATCCACCCCTAGGCCAGCTTCATCAATCACTTCACTACCCAGGCTGGGAAGTCCAGATGATAAGCCAGATATCACAACTTTGATAGTCAATAGATATTCAAAATCAAGACATGCCCTACTAAAGATAAGTGGTGACCCCCCCAGCTCCACAGGGCCTCTCCCCAGATTTCAACCCTCTGCTCTCACCAATGTCTAGATAGAACTAACTCATATATTGACAAATAAATACCCAAGTACCACACTACCTCTCTAGTAGAGACGATTGTTCCAATAACATCCCCTCCCACTAGACCATTGCCCAATACCATTGTTTCATACTTGTGCCAATTGAGTTTAGCTCCAGAGTTCTCCTCATACTACTCCACCATCTTCTTAAGCTCCTCAACATTAGCAATGGACCCCAGGCCAACCACCATATTATCAGCAAAGGCCCCTACTTTCCACCCAATTTCAAAGATAGAGAGCTCCACTATCTTCTACCTAATCCTGTCCATTAGGGGCTCCAGAGAAAGAGTATATAGAATGGGAGACAGTGGGTCCCCCTGGGATATACCCCTACTCAGGGGAAATGATACCCCTCTATGTCCATTACATATAAGTGCAGCCTTACTCCCTTCCAGTAGGCTAATTATCACTGATCAGAACTGGTGCAGTACCCCAATCCTATTCAAAACTTTTGCCAGCCAGACTCACTGCACCTAGTCATAAGCCTTCTCCTGGTCTAAAAAGACCAGTCACCCATCCAGTCCACAAGCTCATACCTCTTCAATAACTTCATATACCCAGGCTGTGCCATCCCTAATGAGCCAGCCTCCCACAAAGCCCCTCTGCTCAACACCCAAGACTTGCTGGGCCACCTTCTATAGCCTTGTAACTACCACCTTAGTTACTAACTTTCTGTCTATGTCTAGCAGCATAATTGGCCACCAGTTCTTTCAGTCCTCTTGCCTTTCTTTGTTCTTATAAAGCAATATCACCAGCTCCAAATTCTGCTCCCCCACCCATCTCCCTGTCTGTAAAATAGAGTCACACAATACTATCATCTCACCCAGTACTCCTGGGACTCCCACCATCTTCTTCCAGAAGTCTCAAGGCAGACCATCCTCCCCAGGTGCCATACCTGGGGTTGTCACAGCAAGAACCTAGTGGATCTCTTCCTCTATTACTGGTAATGCCAAGTCACTCAGCCCATCCACTTATAGAGGGTGTCAATTCTCTAACATCTGATCAATGGCAGCAACATCTGCCCCACCCTCCTCCACACTCTACAATATACTACATCACTCCTTTAATGAACCAAGAATGCCCTGTATACTATGCACCAGTATACCATCAGAGTCAAGCATCCCCTCCTATCTCTGCTGTATCCTTCTCGCCTAAAGGGCCTTCATGAGATACTTAGAGGGCCTCTCCCCTTCCTCTAGACCCTGCTAATGAAGCTATGCTGCCAAGCTCTGTACCCTTGCCTCCTCCTCATCCCACAGTATCTGTTGCAATTCACCAATCTCTATTTTCACCCTTAATAGTCTCCAATCCTATCCTGCCTCTACTGTCACTAGCTCTGCCCAATCCTCCAAGAGTCTAGTCAATTGAACAGAAGCCCATCTCACCTGCTGCCTCCTCTGCCTCCCAGCCTCCTTGCCAGTCTCACTCCAGTAGACCCTGGCCATCCCTTTCATTCTCAACCACCAAACACCAACTGGGGTACCTTCCTGCCTCTAGCTCTCCACTTTCAGTTGAATGTCTTCAGCCCACTCATCTCACTGGGTCCTATTATCTAATAAAGAGAAATTGAGGCACCAATGTCCAGGCCCATCCCCACTTCCCCCAAAATGCCCCTGCCCTAACAGCCCCCAATGATCTGACCAAGAACACTATTCCACCTCTAGCAACTTCCAAACATCCAGCCTCCAGCAGCTGGCTGTCAACATTCAATCAATTCTCATTCCCAGGCCCCCTGCCCAGTGTGTGTATACCCTCCTATCCCCCCAATACTCCCTACCAGCATCCACCAGAACACTTAGCCTTTCTACATTCTCCTATGCTACCAGCCCTCCACTCCTACTCTCAGCTCCCCATCCATCATCTGTTCTATCCATTCATATGTCCTGAACTATATTGAAGTCTCTACCAAGCACATCCACCCCAGCCTCTACAAGGACCCCACTCTTCTGAAGACCCTTCACCCAATCCACATGCTCACTCTGTACAGCAGGACAGTAATAAGAGCCCACTATGACTGGCTCTCAATCTGTATGTATCCACTCTCCCCAGACCAATCTATCCCCTCAGCTCCTTATATTCTATATCTCCCCTCTGCCTTTCCAGACTAGAATCCCAACCTTGTCCTTCTAAACTGCCTCACCTCTCCATTCCTTCATCCATTCCAGCCTATCTAAATCATCCTCACACCTGACATCCTGCAAGAGGAAGAGATTAGCCTCTAATCCCTTCAGCTAAGTAAAAATATTCCTATGTTGAGAGGCACTCCATAACCCATTCATATTCAAAGAGAAAATATTGGTTATACTATTCATAATGAAATGCAGTGTATTATCTAGTCTATCCCTACTGCTCTATATTCATCTCTTCCTGTGTCATATCCAGATTATATTCTGCAGTCAATGCCTCCTCTTCAGCCCTCTGAGCCTCCAATCCAGTCAATAGCTCATTCATCTCCCCATCTGCCTTCTCTTCAAACTCCTCATGGTACTCCAGGCAGGCCTCCTGTCAGAGCTGCAATCTATGATACTTGGCCCAGCAGTATTTAGCCCTCTTCCTGACAACCTCTGTCAGTTCTGCCTCCCACTCCTTATCTACCTCATACTCTTCCTCCTCTAGATACACTGCAAGGATCTCTGCCTTCAAAGCCAACTCCACTCTATCTCTCTGCAGAACCTGCACCCAATACTTATCACTCATCACTCTCAAGTCCATCTCCTCCAACTCTTCAGCCACCAGATTATTCATTATCTGGCACATCCAAAGTAGGTTCCCCACCTTCTTCCCCCCAGGAGTCACCAGTCTCCCACTATCCAACATCATGGTGTTAGCCCCAGCACTTGCAGACTCATCTCACACCTCCAGGACATCCACCAGCTCCTCCTCTCCAACCACCACCATGTGTCCTCCATTCACCATCTCTTTTTTTTTTTATAGTCACTTGGACTCTATTCCTTTATTAATACCCATCTATCCCATATAAATACAATAGTCCCCCCCCTACCCCTACCCAATGAAAGACCACCTTGTCTAACACTACCCCCACCCTCCCACCACTCTGCTCTCCATTCACCATCTCAGGAATATCAAATTGCACTCACTGGGTCCCCTGCATTGGCACATTCTCCACCACTCTGCCTCAGGAAGTCAGACCTCACCTAATAAGCAGAGTAGGGGTAGGCAATCTCTCCCAGTCCTCCTTCTAGACCTCAAACATATCATCAGTATATGGGTCATCACTAGCCACTTTCCTGTCCTCTCCTGTCTCCTTCCCTACACTCCTGCCACCCTCGCCAGCCCAGACACTCTCTTTGGCACTCCCTGTTTCTGCTATTCCACCTGCATCCTTCTGTGGTCTACCTTCCAGCTTAGCCAATAGCTTCTTCTGACACTTATATCTCTGAGCTCTCCCTCACTGCCTCTTATCTACTCATATCTACTTCTCATCCACCACCTCCAGGTGTGTCAACTCCACAAAGGCCTTCCAAGCCATTGCCCACCACTCTACCACACCACTCAGCTCTTTCAGCACTTCCAACAAATCCTCTTCCTCCTTCTCACTCCCCTTCACCCTCATTACCTTACACAAGATTGCCATCCAGACCATCACCAAAGGCCAGTCCCTTACCTTCCTGGTAGCTTCCTTTCCTGTCAGCTGAATCCACATATCAATATCTCTAGTCCTGAGCAAGGTCCCTTCTCAGACCCTGAATCCAATATCCACCACCTTACCATACTCTGCCATAACCTCCTTGACTCTCCTTCTCATCTCCACTGCTGTCACCATGGGCACCCCTTTTACCAGCAGCTATACTACCCTGGGATCCTATTGCAAGCAATGTGCCATAGGGACACACACCTCTCCAATAGTCAGACCAACCTTCAGTGCCTCCTCTAAAGGCTCAGCCTCCTTAAAGCCCACCTCCACTCTCTCTAATTCCTTTAGAAATTTTACTAATACTGCTCCAGTCATCTGCTTAGTGATAAGCCCCAGTACCATTTTCACTATTACTGCTAACCCTGGAAGCACAGTATAATCATAAATACCAAGATCAATTTTTTGAGTAACAGGGTCACTGCTAGGCCCATCATACCATCTGCCAGATCCCCCTGCCCTCTAAGTCTCTGCCACTCAGCTGTGCTATCAGCAGTCACATCTAGATTTTTTTCCAGATTGGCAGTCCCATTGTCATCAGCCATCATGCTCACCCCAGCCACTACTCCCCCAGCTCTACTGCCCTCACTACCAAGAGCTACTCCCCCACAAACTGCTGTCTTCTCCATCTCCTTGTCTTTCCTTAGCCATCCCTCCAGCCCAGACATCTGCTGTCTCTCCTTTACTATCTCTGCAAAGTTTGCTCTTCCAGACCCCTGTCCTCCACTACTGCCTCCTCTCCTTTCTCATCCTCCTGCCAGCAGCCCCCTCATACCCCCCCCCAGGCCAGGACCTCTTCCCACATGCTGCCAGTTGAACATACCAGGGCTATCCTGCCCAGTACATATCTCAGATTACCTGTTGGTCACCATATTGTTAGTTTCTTTTCTCTAAAAACAATATTATAAGTACTTTCCAAAGATTATGTAATCTAAATGGTACTAGAGAAAGATACTGACAAAGTTGGCCATCTCTATCAGCCAGTCACCAAACTCTGCCTGAAACTCCTTCCAGAATTCCCAGGGCAATCCATCCTCCCCAGGCAATGAACCAGTCTGTGTCTTCCTCAATACCTCCAATACTTCATCTAAGGATACCTCACCCATCACTGTCTCTCCCCATCTCAGGAATGCCATTACTGGCCAATTGTTTACCATATTGTCATTATCCTCCCAAAGTATATTATCCTCAGCATACTCTCCTCCATTCTGCCAGAGAGTCTGTCATTGTCCTGAGACCTCTTCCAATATATTGGCAATCTCTGAGACCTCTTTTCTATCCTTGCACACTACTAAGGCCCAGCTATATCATACCCTTCTAGCCTTCAAAATACCAGACAGATATTTAGTTGGCCTCTCTCCTTCCTCCAACCACCTAGTCTGCAGCCTGGCCAGTAGGCCTTCAACTGCCCTGTCCTCAGCTGCCCTTAAATCTGTCTGCAACTCTGCCACCTCTACTGCTAACTAGTGGTATATCTCTTCAGCCTTCTATTAGCTTCAATTTCCATTGCAGCCCCTTCTCTACCCTCCTTTCCTTATTCTTCTGCTCCTTCCCAGCCACCTCTCCCACCTCATACCAGTAAGCTCCTATCAAATATTTGAATATACCCCACCATTTGGCTATCAACTGTCCATCATTCTGTTATTGTACTACTTTCTGCCTCACAATGGCCACAAACTGTTCCTTATCCTTCTTCCTTCTGAGTAAAGCCATGTTGAGGTGCTAGTGCTCTCTACTACTGTCTGCAGCTTAGAATCTACCATACACCTCAACTCTCCAATGATCTGACTAAGGGCAAATACACCTCTATAATGTCTAGTACATTGCCCCAATACTCAGCTACTAGCACCTAATCAATTCATATCCCAACTAACCATTCACTAACTATATACCACCAAGTGAAAGATCCTGACTTATCTCCCTGATACTGATAGATACTATCCACCAGTCCAATGTCACACTCCACCTGAAGCCATCAAGACAATCCAGAGGATACTACTACTCCAGCTCCACTGTCTGACCTATCCAGTGTTTAATCATGTACCATATTGAAGTCCCCCCCCCAGAATGTCTAGTGCAACTGCCTTCTGACCTTCCCAAGCCCACCAGTCCTCAATCCATTGCTTTCACTCTCTGCTAACTGCAGGGAGGTAAACTGAGCCTATTGCTAAACTATTGCCTACTCCTTATTGTAGTCTTCCCCACACCAATCTGTCACCATATATCTCCATCTCCACCAGCTCACCTTTGCCAATCCCAACCAAGATGACCACCTGCTTATTCCAACCCACTCTCCCATATCATTCTTTACTCCATACCTCATAGTCCTGCTCTCCATAAGTCTGAATATCCTGAAGAAAAACAATATCATATCTCCTGACTTTAAGCTATCAAAATAGCCACTGCCTCTTAACACCATTATACAATCCATTGATATTGATCAATAAAATATATAAACTATTCATCATCATCAAAAAATTGTTTAAAGTACAGCTGGGACTGCCACTACTTTCTTAGTCTTTCCTCTAATGATCTCTCACTGGTCCTTGCAAATTGCCCTCCAGATATGATTGCTATTTGCACTGCTGCAGAAAAGGTCCACTCTCTCTGCTGCTACCTTCCTGATGTCTGCCATCCTGCTATCATCAACATTATATCCTTCATCATCCAGAAGTGCTGCTACCATCACCATCACCAGCTTTGGCCCCTGCATCATAACATTAAGAAATCCATCCCATGTCTCCTGAGAGCCATGAAATATATCCACTTTCTTGATGTCCTTTTCTGCAAGTTCCTCAAGTGCTGCCTGATACCAGTTCTCTGCCATCATCACCAGGGGCCCAGGGGTTGATGGTCTAGGGGTCCTACTCAACTCTTACAACTGCTCTCTATCTGCTGACACATCAGAGGCCATATCTACCAGCTCATTCTCCTCCATAATCTTCTTCAAATATACTACCTCACCAGCCTCAGGATACTTCCAATGTACTTTCACCCTACTCTCACCTTCTCTTCCACTACTGCCCCCTAAAGAGCTGCCTGCAAATATTCCCAATTTCCTTTTCTCTACCTCTTCCACTTGCCATCTGCTTGAATCTGAATCCAATCCTTGGCAAACTCTTCCCACTTCCTCTTTTGCAGCTCCTTAGCAGTCTGCCTCTTCTCCAGAGTGATTGCCAGCTCTTCTTTCTCCTGTTCTACACCTTTTCTCCTCCATACCTTGTACTCTTGTCCTTCAATTCAAATCCCCTTAGGCCAATCTCATCCCAGCCCAATTGTCTCCTTTCCTTCCAGTCACAGCATCACCTCACAGTTACCATTCCTCAATTTGGTGTCCTCTCAAAACATAAATCTGAAATCTACCATCTCACTATAGCTACCTAGTGCCTCCACCACTATCTTCTTGATCTTCTGTCTGCCCAGAGTTGGCAGGCCTTTCACCATCAGCTGAACAGCACATGGGTCCCACCTCAAACACCTTGCCATTCCAATCCTGACACCCTTAACAGTCAGCTCTTTTTCCAGTGCCTTCATCATTGAATCCTCCTCCATAAATCCAATTTCCATTGCCTCTGCCAATGGGATGAATTTCAAGAACTCTGCCCCAGCCACTTCCTCCCCCACCAGTCTCAGAACCTCCCTAGCTAATATTGCCAATCCCAGGAAGTTCATCAAAACTGCCCATATCAATACTGATTTATAAAAGAAGGGCCTCACCACTAGCTTGCTTGTTCCAGCTACCAGTGTTACCTTTTCTTTAGTCCCAGAGATGCCAGCAGTTACCTCACTAGCTACAGCTGCACTACCAGCAGCCCTCTCCCCAGCTACTAGCCTAGCCCCAGAAGAACCAGTCTCTGACATCACACTACTAGACCCCTGCCCCCTGCCAGGCACCTGACCAGCCACCTGACCCATCACCTGACCCCTCCCCCTATCAACACTATACCCCCCCCTGCCCCACTCTCAAGGGTCTGGCCATGGCTCTCCTGCTCTCCATCACAGTACAATAGCCCTCAACTTCATCAAATCTCCTCTGACCACCAGCCTCTCCAGCAGCCATACCAGCCTCTGCAATAGCTGCAAAACTCTTAGAGAGACCCAGGCTAGGCCTCTTCCTCTCTAGTCACTCAGAGCTAGAGGAATCTTGACTAGCCATATCATCAAAACTTAATAGTTTGTACGGAAACTTATTGTATCTTATAGATAGACTCCCACTGCATGATGTACATCAGTGTGATTGAAATAAAAACTTGAAAATATGTTGTCTTTTGCTGAAAGATGTCTGTGTGATTTAGCTCACTCCAAGTAGTTTGAGCAAAAGAAGTCCCCCTTCCAAACTGCCTCACCTCCCCATTCCTTTGTCTATTCCAGTCTATCCAAATCATCCTCACATCTGACATCCTGCAAAAGAAAGAGATCAGCCTCCAATCTCTTCAGCCAAGTAAAAATGTTTTGATACTGAAATAAACCCCATAACCTATTCACATTCAAAGAAAAAATATTAGTTATACTGTTCAGTGAAATATCAAGTATATCCTATACTGTTCCATGGTCATCTCCTCCTAAGCTAAGTCTGGATTGTATTCAGTAGCTACCACCTTCTCTTTAATTCTCTTAGCCTCTAATCCAACCAGTAGTTTAGCAAGTTCTCCATTCTCCTTCACCTTGAAATCCTCACAATACTCTAGGCAGACTTCCTGCTAAAGCTGTAATCCATGATACTCTGCACAATAGAAGGTGGCCCTCTCACCAGCAGCAACTGCCAGCTTGGCCTCTCTCTCCTTATCAATCTCATATACTTCTTCCTCCAGAAAAACTGCAAGAACCTCTGCCTTCAGTGCTTCCACCACTCTATTGCTATGCAGAATCAGTGTCCAATACTCTTTACTCATCACTCTCAGGTCCACCTCTCCCAACTCCTCTGCCATAAAGTTGTTTATCATCTGGTACATCTATAGTAGGTTCTCCACCTTCTTCCTCCCTAGAGTTACTGGTCTCTCTCTATCCAGCATTATGGTATCAGTTCCTGTGCTTGCAGACTCATCCTACTCCTCCTCATAGATATCTACCAGTTCATTCTCACCAACTGCCACTATCTGTCTACCCTTTGCCATCTCAGGAACTCCAAAGTATACTTGCTGGGTCCCCCATATAGGCACACCCTCTGCCACCCTGTCTCTTGAAGCTGGACCTCATCTAATAAGAGGAGTAGGAGTTAGAGAGTCCTTTCAGACCTCAAAAATATCATCCACATATGAGTCATAACCAGTCTCCTCCTTGTCTACTTCTGGTCCCTTCTCCACACTCTCTCTATCTTTACCAGCCCAGACACTTGCTTTGGCTCCCTCTATGACTGCAATTCCACCTGTATCCTTCTTCACCCTGCTCTCCAGGTTCACCAACAGCTCTCTCTACCTCTTGTATCCTTAGGACCTTTCCCACAGCCCCTTATCCATGCAGATCTGCTTTCCATCTACCACCTCCAAATGTGGCAACTCTACATATGCCTTCAAAGCCTTTGCCCTCAGCTCTATAGCACCACCAGTACCTCTAACAAATCCTCTTCCTCCTCCTTTTTTTTTTTTTTTTATAGTCACTTGGACTTCTTTATTTGGACTATCTAAAACACTATTATCATGAAATTAACCACACCCACTATAGTAATATATCTTATTTAGATAGGATCAGTTACCCAACTCCTTTCTTCCATCTGATACCATGCTTCTCTAACACCAGGTGCCCTTGGCTTTGCTGAATAATATCCTGTACTTTCCACAAGGCCCCTGGCTGAAGCTGCCTCCCCTGATACTACCACCCTTGTACCACCTCTCAAAGAAGCCCCTTCCACTGCTCCACCAGCTCACCAATACCTAACCATGGGTCCCATTCAAACACTCATCTCCAGTATACTGCCATTAGGACCCAGACCCCTAGGACTCAACCTAGTCTCCCCCAGATATCTCCTATTTCCCCCACCAGCTGGCACTTGACCACCAGACTGAAAGGATCTCCAGTTCTTCTGCCAGCCAAGTGCCAGTAATTCTCCAAGCATTGCCAGAACCCTTCTACACCAGGACAGGCTGCCAGAACATGCTCTGGTGATTGAACCACCCTGCCATCTACCTCACTACACTACTCACAGTCCCAACAGCCATCTATCTCCATCCATCCTGTCCAATACCTCAGCATTACATTCCTCCTCAGGAAGTACCACCAAATAACCCAGTACTTGGAAGATATCACCTTGAGTAAGATATCTCCCCAACTCCAGATTCAGCTCCACTCTCAGCCTTCACCCAATCCAGCCTTCTGCCAACCTACCAGCCATCTCTCCAGAGGGCCAGACCTGATCCACTCCATCACCTCAACCAATGAGTACTTCTTCAGACTACAACCACCAATATGGAGGTCTCTCAATCACCACTATCTCTGCTCAGGATCCTCACCATCCTCTATCTCTGGCCCTGCCAACCCCATGGCCAGCCAAGCCTCCACTATGCCCCATCAGAATCTCCTAAACCACAGTCAACTGATATCTCAAACCTGAAGCAAACCCTGTATATCCTTCTAAACCTCACCACAGGGGCAGAACTGAATCTCCCAATTGTCCATCACCAGCCTGCCCCAACCCCCTTCTCCTATCTCTACCAATTGACACCCCCACCAACCTCTAAGTATCTTCAGCTATCACCTGAAGTCCACCAACCCCAGGCCACCATCAGTTTTCTGCATCACCAGTGCATCCTACCCAATCTGTGGCTGTTTCCTATACCATAACCAGTCTTCCACAATCTTCTTCAGCTGCTTCACTACCCATCCTGGAAAGTCCAAGTAATATCCTAGATACCACAATTTAGGCAGCCAATATATATTCAAGACTACAATCCTGCCTATCAAGGAGAAACTCCTCTCAGACCAACCAGTCAAAGCACCTTCCAACTTCTGAATCATATCACTCTACTACTCCTTCAGCAGGACTGTCCCATAAACTGAGAACCAAATACTGAGATATCAAACAGCACTTCCAGTAACTACTAATTGTCCAAATTGTCCATATTCCCCCAAACTGGTACCAAGTTCTATTGTCTCACACTTGCCCCAGTTCAGTTTTGCCCCTGCCAGTCTCTCATACTGTCTGACCCCTTCCTGCAAGAGGTCCACATCCTCCATGCTACCCAACCCAACCACCATATCATCTGTAAATACACCCAGTTGCCATACTATACCACATATTCATAGTCCAGAAAACTGCCCCTTCAGCCATGCCAGCAATGGCTCCAGAGAGAGTATGTAAAGGAGGGGAGAGAGAGGACCCCCCTGTGGCACACTATGTTCCAAAGCAAACTCCAGGCCAAACCATCCATTCATCATAACTACTGCTCTGCATCCCTATACCAAGCCCATCAATCTTCCTGCTTCTGCTGCTACCTTTTGGCAGAACATTGGGAATCATCTGGGAGTAGTGTGTAGGAGAGCAGATGGGCAGAGGCGGTGAAAGGATCTAAGAGGCCAACTGGAGGGGGGGGTGGAGAAGGAATGGCTGATATTAGGTTGGGCTTTGGCCATTTGGGTGGGACTCTTGGTGGAGGCTGGGGTGGATTGTCTGGGTGGTGATTTTAATATGGTACGGGAGAGTAGATTGGACAGGACTGATGGGGGACGGGGTATGGCAGGAAGAAGTGGGGGATTGGAGGAATGGGAAGAGGTGGAACGACTCAGCTTGCTGGTGGATGCCATGAGACTTCAGGATGGGGATCGACGACTGTATACTCACTGGGTGGGAGGTCTTGGTACTAGGATCGATTGGATTCTGACTGCTGATTGTTGGGGCAATACAGTTTGGGAGACGATGGAAGTCGAGTGGTACCCTTGGTC
>RBNI01001833.1:0-20716 GCA_003990745.1 Jimgerdemannia flammicorona | reverse complement strand
TAGAGAGCTCCCCCCCTCTTCCTACCCCCTCTTAATGAAACACCACTTTATTATTCACCATTGCTACCTGCCCACCACTTTGTTTACAAATCTCTTTCACTATGCAATACTATTGCCTACTCTGAGGGCCCCATCCAACCCACCATATAGCTAGCAAATCTCCCATCAACTACTCCTATCTTAACAACTTCTTCTATATATCCAACTGCCACCCCTCCTCAAAAACATAGAGCTAATATCTAGCCAGCCCTACTTATATAGCTAGAATCTACCCTACAGTAAGCCATCTATTGCCTATACCACCTACTAACTGAGATTTCAAGTCCTCCTAGTGATCTGTCTCTCTATCCAGCCTCCTCTTCACACTCAACCATACCCCTACCAATATCCAAAAGTCTCTCAGAACCTCACACTCTCTCAGCCAATGTTCTGGTATCTGTACAAATTCCACAACTTATCCTATATTATAATACTCCTCACAGTCTAATCGGCCACCATCTATCAGATGTCTAGCATGAAAATTCAACATGATATTTCTCCATAGTATCTACCACTATACTGTCTAGAACTTGGGAGGAAGCCACCTCTACACCTCAGCACTCTATAACCAGACTCCTGCCCAGTTCTACTCCTTACCAATCCTTACTGTCTGCCAACTACTTGGTCAAAGATAAAATCCTACCAACTTATTAAGTTTCATATCTGCTATGTTACAATATTAAATTAGATATAATAATAAAGTTTTATATTAATTTAAAATATATAAGAACTAGTACTCTTAAATAAATTGAATTAATTCAACTTAAATCAAATTGGGGATCTGATTCAAATACTATTTATAGAAATATAATAATTTAATAAAAATATGTCTAGATTTAATAGTTAGATTTATATTATTTAGAAGAATCTAATAAGCTAAAGTTAGATATATATTTGTCAAGTTATTATATTTTGAAAAATAGGATTTAAATTAAATTTTTAAGAAATATGCTTTCTAAATCTTATATATTTTTATCTATAATAAATTATTATCTCTGTTTGTTCTCTTTGAAGTTAAATATTTTTATTAATAATACATTTTTCCTAAGATCTTATTATTTTTCATCTATTTAATATAAAGTAGATAAAATATTTAAACAATCTCTCTAATATTCTTATATTATAAAAAATAGTAAAAATAATATTAAAAATACTCAAAATAGTTTATATTTTAATAAAAAATGAAGTATTATTTATATATATTGTTAAAAGTAAAATAAGATAATATATAATATAATAAAATAAAATTAGTAATTACTTTTTTTTAAAAAAATGAAAATAAACCCTTTAAACTATTATTATTACTAAGTAATATTAATCTATATAATATATTATTTTATTGATATTAATATATTTCAATATGTCAAAATTATCTATATTTTTATTATGTTTATTAGCTAGTAACTATGTATTTATTTAATTATATTCTCTACTACTAATTATATTCTCTACTACTTTACTTATAATATTTATTAAATATATAATTTCTTACTACAATTTAGTATTTTTAATAATTTTATACTTAATATAGAGTAGATAGCAGATTTTACTATTTATAATTAACTAGATAAATTATCTGATTATCTATAATATAGAATAGTATTTTATATTTTTATAGCTATATTAATAAATTTAAAAATAAAGAGATAGAAAAATAATATATAATTAGTCTAGAGAAATAAATATCCAATAAAGTAGTATAGTAGGTTTGAATATATAATCTTATAGTAATAAATAAAAGAAGTAATTTTATTAATAATATGTAAGTTATATATTTTATATATTATAAATAAATATATAAAACTGATAAAATAGTATAAAATCATATAATGACATATTAAGTTACTATCTTATATATAAATATATCTAAGATAAAATAAAGTATGATAATACTTTCAAAATATGTAGAAGAAACTAATTCTAAAATAATCAGGAATAAAGTAATACTTAATTAGCAGAGAAATATAGTTATTAAAGAAAAAAGAAGATTAAAACTAGTACTCACAAATAAATTGAATCAATTTGAATTAAAGAGAATTGAATCAAATTGGGGATCTAATTCAAAATATTCAAATTAAATTGAGATCTGATTTGATTTAAAATTGAAAGTCAAAATTTGAAATATAATAATTCAATAAAAATATATCCAAATTTGATATATTTTAGCTTGTTGGATTTATCTTGATAAGGTGAATCCAGTATAACAAATATCATTAGATTTGAATATGTTTTCATTATGTTATTATATTTCAAATATTTAGATTTAAAATTGAGATCTGATTCAATTTGAAATTGAAAATCAAAATTTAGAATACAATAACTTGAAAAAAACATATCCAAATTTGATATATTTTTGCTTATTAGATTCACCTTAATAAGGTGAATCCAGTACAATAAAGATCATTAAATTTGGATATGTTTTTGTCAGGTTATTGAATTTTAAAAATTTAGGTTTGTAAATTGAGGTCTGATTTGAAGTTAAACTTTGAAATACAATAACTTGATGAAACATATCCAAATTTGATATATTTTAGCTTTATGGATTCACCTTTATAAGATGAATCTAGGCTAATAAAGAACATTAAATTTGGACATATTTTCATCATGATATGGAATTTCAAATATTTAGGTTCATGAATTGAGGTCTTATTCAAAGGCTAACTTTAAAATTCAATAACATGACAAAAACATATCCAAATCTGATATATATTAGCTTATTGGATTTGCTATGATAAGGTGAATCTAGTTTAATAAAGATCATTAAATTCGGACATGTTTTCGTCACATTATTAAATTTCAAAAATTTAGGTTTGTAAATTAAGGTCTGATTTGAAGTCAAACTTTGAAATGCAATATCTTGACAAAAACATATCTAAATTTGATGTATTTTAGCTTGTTGGATTCACCTTAAAAAGGCGAATCCAGTACAATAATAATAATTAAATCTGGACATGTTTTTGTCAAGTTATTGAATTTTATAAAATTTAGATTCAAATTGAAATTTAAATTAAATTGAATCTCAATTCAAATTGATTTGAATCAAATTGAATTTGGATTCAATTTGATTCAATTTGATTCATTGAGAGTACTAATTAAAATAATAAGAGTAAAGATAAGAGTGAAATGTAAAAGAGAAATAATAATTATATAATACTATTTTATATCAATATAAAGATTTTCTCAATAAGATCATAAGAGAAAAAAAAAATTTTCAAAAAAAAATAAAAAAAAAAAAAAAAAAAAAAAAAAACAAGAGAAAGACTATATCATAGCTTAAAAAAACAGTGAACAGTTAGTATTCTCAGATTATTAGTATACCACAATACTATAATTTATTTATTTGATCAACTCATTCTATTTTTAATTTTTTTTTTTTTTTTTTTTTTTTTTTTTTTTTTTTTTTTTTTTTTATAGTCTCTTAGACTTCACCATTTATTACCAGTTTATTAAATATAAATATAGTACCCCCTCCCACTATCCAATCCTCCTTGGGGGGCCTACTTCCATACTCTCATACTTGAATACTATGTATCTTACAACCTACTATTATACTCCCTCTACTCTACTTACAAATCTTCTCTACTAAACAATACCTGTCAACCTCTCTGCAGATCTCATCTCAGCCACCAGCCTATCAAGATATCCACCACCAATTCTTCTTATTTTGTCAGCTACTCTCTCAAACTTACATATCTCTCTTCTTTAAAAATAAACAGTCAGTATTCAGTCAACTCTATCTATATAGCTAAAACTCAATCAATAGTGAGCCACTCATTTCCAATCCCTCCCACCAATCTATCTCTCAGATTCTTCCATTGATCCCTCTCACTATCCCCCCTCCTCACAATATTCAATTGATTTCCAATCTCTAACTAAAAGTCTCTAAGTACTTTGTACTCTCTTAGTCAATATTCTGATATCTGCACAAATCCTCCTTTCTGTCTTATATTATAATACTCCTCACAATTAAAGCTACTCCCCTCCACAAGATGGTCTGAATGAAAATTGCGCATGACATTCCTTCTCAGCATGTATCACCAAACCACTCAGTACTTAGATAGTAACTAATACTATATCTCTATACTTTAGATACAAACCCCATTCCAGTTTTACTCCTCTTCAATACCCACCATCTACCAGCCACTAGGCAATATATCCTGTCCCAACTCTCTCTGATACTCAACTCTATTACCAATATTGAAGTCAATTAGAAGAGTATTCCCCAATAATACTTGATCCTATCTCTATATTGTCAGATTCCAATGTATCTCTCCTTCAGCCCCCTGCTAGCAGATACCAATATAGTGTACTCTATCAACTACTCCCTACCAGAAGTTCTTATACTGCATATGCTCACTATTCTGAAGTCTAACCAAGGAGAGTAGATCTCATATAGAGCCTCTTGATAAGAATCTCATCTCCCAGACCTTTTCCATCAGAGGAATCCAGCTACTACCCCTTAGTTCCACAGCTCTCTTCAACCACCAAGCTCTCAGACAATACAACCTCTTCAGAAAGTTAATCAGCCAAAGACCTCCTCTAGCTACTGGTAATGACAAAATTTTCCAGCTAATCTGACTCCTCCTCCTAGCCCAGATCCAATCTTTGACCAACTTCAATAGCCTCTTTACCACTTAGGCTAGAAATTCCAGATGATATGCTAAATACTACACCTTCAGCAGCTAGTAGATATTTAAAATTGAAACATGATCCACTAAAGAGATGTGATAGCCTCAACTCTACAGAGCCTCTTTCCAAATAGCCACCTACTGCTCTCACTAAGGTCTTAGTAGAATTGACCCATAAACTGAAAGATAAATACCCAAGTACTGCACAGTATCTTCTACAGAGACAATTATTCTATTGATATCTCCTCTCATCAGATCATTATCTAATATCATCATTTCACACTTATACTTGTTGAGTTTAGCTCCAGAGTATAGAATGAATTAAAAACCTAACTATTCTTAATTATTAATTCACCTATTCTTATGAGATTATAGAAGACTATATAATAGTAGCCCAGACTATAGCACTGAGTAGAGAGTTAAAATATAAGTAAAGATAAATATGCTATAGATATAAATAGATAATAGGAAGATATTTGAGTGATGAGATATTGAGAGAGGGGTTAGTGGTAATATTCTTTAGGATTATATTAAACAGAGGAAGGTTATCATACTGAAGAGTGGGGCTCTACTAGTGGGTTACCTAATAAGCAACTAGATTATAGAAGTAGTTCTTTATAGTTATATAGAGCTTCTTATCATTAGCTATCTATAATACTCAGTAACTGAGGAGATCATCAGTTAAAGAAAAGACTATCTACTTAGAGATATGACAGGAGTTGAGAAACTAAAGGAGAGAGTTGATTTCTGAATAGAGACTATTAGAATAGATATAGGTATATTGATATAAGTAGGCTTCAAATCAATTATAAAGTCAAAGAGAGATAATATCTAAGGTAGAAGCAGATCCTATAAATAGATCAGAAGGTATATAAAATGAGACCACTTAATCTCCAGATCAATCTAGATATCTATCCCCCAGTATTCAGTTATTAGTATCTAGTTAATTCTTGTAATAAAATTATTTATCTAATAGATATAGACTCTTCTGTCTCTCTATAATACTCTGCTAGTATCCACTAAGGAACTCAACTATTCTACTTCCTCCCTGACATTCAGATCACTACTTCTTTCTTCAGTATCTTACTCACTATTAGTTCTATCTAATAGTATACTCTACACTATATTGAAATTCCCACTAAGTATATCTACTCTAGTCTCAGCCAGAGCTCTATACTTACAAAGACTATTTATCTACTACTTAGTTTCTCTGATCCATAATATAGTAGTAAGAGCTGACAACTACTAGCTCCTACTTAGACCTCTACTACTCTCTCTATTCTATAGTAAGAAAAAATTGGTATCCAATCCTTTCAGCCAAGTAAAAATATTTCTATATCTCTTTTTTTTTTTTTTTTTTTTAATGGACTCAATATCCTGTAGATTTTTATTGAAAGGGAACCTAGACTATATAGGCCAAAACCCTCCCCCACCACCCATCAAGTACTGCCCTCCCATTAACCTAAGTTAGCTATTGTCCAGTAGCTTGACTATGCCAGGTGCAGCAGGACCTATGTTGGCCTATATCTCATTCTGTACACCATGCTCTCCCTACCACCAGGGGAAACCCAGCCATATACCAATAACTGAAAATGTATGCCCAAGAACCCAACATATATACAAGGCCATGCCCAAGCTGAATAGAATAGCCCCTGCCACCTCAAAGAGAATGATAGGTAAAGAATAACCCTCATCAAAGTACAATATAGTGGGTAGGGTCTGGTTCTCCCAGTCAAGGTGAGTAAAGGACTTACACATGAGGTGGGAGGAGACCCCCAATACCCCACTACTCAAGTCTACAGGCCTTGATCACATTGCCATATCAGCTCCTGATTCCAGTTGAGTATAGCCAAGATACCTGAAATGGGTAGCCTTAGGCCCCCCAACCCCCTCTGATGACTGGGGCCCAACCTGCCAAATCACCAAAAGAAGCTGAGAGTGACACCTACTATCTAACTGTGCTGCACTAATCAAAAGACCCTATCAAAGCAGTATCTGCCCCAGCCCTGATGACTGCCCCCAGCCTGGCATCCTACTGGTTCACCATTATCACCCTTTCTTCTATCTGTGACAGTCATCTCCCCTCTCATCCCAACAACACTCAAAAAGAATTTACCTATACCAGAACTGTACTTGCCAGGAAGCTTGTCAAAGCCAGAGGGCTCCACTACAGGTACTGAGGACCTACAGGTAACCTACACTAAACACTTAATGCCCAAGGTCAGCTGACTCCCTATATAGCCCAAGATATACTGAGACAATACCTTGTTGGTGATGGCAAAAGGAAGAAGGCACTGCACTAAAACGAATGTACTCCAGATATAGCCAAAGGCATCAGAAACCATGAAAAAGTAGAGAAGACACCAATCTGATACCAATAAAGGGGCAACTCATCACCATTGCCTCCCTCCCACTGCCCTGCAATAGGTACAGCAAACCACTCCAAGGTAGAGGGGGTAATAATTGTGAAAAGTAGACTTGGAAGGTTGCCTACCAAACTATTGTGATTGGTAAGATAGTGGAGAAAGGTGCTGAAAATCTATGAATATTTCTACATCTCACAGAGTCTCTCAAACTATTTATATTTATTAATTATATTGTTCATAGGAAATAATATTAGACAATAAGCCCAACTTTCTCATAGTTCTACACTTATCTCCTTCCAAGCTAAGTCTAGACTATACTCTATAATAGTCTCTATTATCTTAACCTTCTTTACCTCTAGACCAGCCAATATCTCAGTAATTATCTCATTATTCTTGGCCTATCTTCTCTTTGTATTTAGTATATATCTCTTGCCAAAGTTACAAATCCTACTGCTGTTTAAATTAGAAAGTAGCTTAATATCCAACTATAATCATTAATTCAGTCTCTCTTATCTTATTAACCTTATAATCTTCCTTCTCTAAAAAGATAGCTAGTATCTCAGCCTTTAGTTTTTCCATCAGTCTGTTATCTCTCAATACTTATACCTATTGTTTCTCACTGATTACTCTCAAGTTTACCTCTCTCAGCTCCTCAGCAGCCAAGCTATCTATTATCTTAATCATCTATCAAAAGTCTCTAATATGTTTCCCACTAGGGATCAACAGTCTCCTCTCCCCCCCTCCTAATAATAATATCTATACTTATACTTACTGACTCATCCCACTATTCTACCAGAACATTCTGTAGCCCATCCTTTATAACACCAACCATCTGTCTCTTCTTTACTATATCAGATACTCTAAACTAAATCCTATATATACTCTTTATCTCTATATCCTCTATACTCTTTTTGTTCTAAACATCAGTTCTCACCTCTAGCTTCTCCTCCTCTTTCTAGACTTCAAGTATACCTTCATTATAAAGTCACTGGTCTCTAGTCTCTTGACTTTCCACCATACCCTCAGCAATCTCCCAGTAATCTCCCAGCTCTATTCTCTGCCCAAGTACTCATCTTTGATACTGCAAGCCTATCTGCCAAACTCACTAACAGGTTCTACTATCTCTTGCACCTCTGAGCCTTCTCCTATAATACTTTATCTACATATATTCTCTTCTTATTCAATACCTCTAAGTATATTAATACTATATAAGCCTACCATACTGCTAATCTATACTTTACTACTCTACTAAGTTCCTTCAGGACCTTTAATATATTCTTCTTCTTCTTACTACTCTTTATCCTTATTATCTTATAAATAAATACTCTCTATATCATCACTGAGAGTCAGTTGTGAGTCTTCTTAGTAGTCTTTCTCTCAGTAAGCCTGAGCCAGCCATCCATATCTCTAGTCTAGAACATCATCTCCTCTTAGACTCTGAATTCAATATCTACTATATTGCTATATTCTACTATTACCTCCTCCACTCTCCTTCTTGTCTCAATCACTATTACTATAAATATCTTTTTTACCAAGAGCTGCACCACTCTGGGATCTCACCTCAAGTAGTATATTATTGGTACCACTATCTCTCCAATTACCAACCCAGTCTCCAAGGCTATCTTCAAGAACTCTATCTCCTTAAAGTCTACCTTCACTCTCTCCAGCTCCCTTAAGAACTTCACTGAAGCCATTCCAGCCATCTGCTTTAAGATTAGTCTCAGCTGTTACTACTAGTCTCCAGAAGTATAATATGATAACAAATTCTGAGATTAACTTTTTAAGTAATAGAGCTACTGTCAGGCCTGCTATATTATCAGTCAGATCTCCCTTCTCTCTGCATCCTATCTGCTTAGTTCTACTATCAGTAGTTATATCTGGATTTTTTTTTTCCAGGTCTCCAGTTATATAGCTAATAGTAGTCTTACTCTTACTCCTAGCTATAGCTTCATCAGCACCTATATCTTCTCTGTCAGTCAACAGTCTGTCAGCCCTCTCAGTACTTACTGTTTCCTATACTCTCATCTTATTGCTCTGAGTATTATCAGGTCAACCTCTTGCTTTTATCTTATCAGTAAAGCTCATAAGACTCTACTTACCCCCACTCCTATCAGATACTAGATATTCACCAGACTCTCTTTAACTATTCTCACCTCTGAAAAAGCCCAATCTCATACTGTAATCTCTTTTAACATACTACTATCTGAAGGCCCCAGATCTGCTCAACCTAGCATATCTGTCAGAACTTACTTATATTATTATATTATTATTATGTTTTTTTTAAAAACTATGTAGAAAATATTATAAGAAGTTTGTATAATATAAATTATACTAGAGAAAGGTATAGGCTAGCTATTGTCTAGCAGCTTGACTATACTAGATACAGCAGGACTTATAATAGCCTGCACCTCATTCTGCATACTATACTCTTCTTACTACTAGAGAGAAAGTAACTATATACTCATGACTGAAGATATATATCCAAAACCTCAATATTATACAAAACTATATTCAAGCTAATTTAAAAACCCCCTACTACTCTAAATAGAGCAACAGATAAAAAAAAACTCTTCTAAAAAATACAGAACAATAGATAGAATCTAGTTCTCTCTAATGAGATAAGTAAAGAGCTTATATATAAGATAGGAGGAGACCCCTAATACTCAACTACTCAAGTCTATGCCTTAATAATATTACTATATCAGCTCTCAGTTCTAGTTGAGTATAGCCAAGATATCTGATTCAAGTAGCCTTAAGTTCTCTAATAATCTCTAATAACTAAATCCTATTCTCACATACTACTAAGAGCTACTAAGAGTAATATTTACTATTTAACTACTCTGCACTAAACAGAAGGCTCTACCATAGCAACTTTTACAATAGCTTTGATAACTATCATTAGTCTGATACTCTACTGATCTATTGTAATTATTCTTTCTCTTATCTGTAATAGTCACCTTCTCTCTCATTCTGACTCTATCCAAAAAACAGTCACTTATATCAGAACTATACTCACTAAGAAGCTCACCAAAGCTCAGAGGGCCCTATTATAGATACTAGAGACCTGTAGATAACCTATACTAGTACTTGATACTCAAGATTAGCTGACTCTCTATATAGTCTATGATATACTAAGACAATATCTTATTAATGATAGCAAAAGGAAGAAAGTGCTATACTAAAAACAGATATAGCCAGAGGTACTAGAATCTGCAAAAAGTAGAGAAAGTATAGATCTAATACTGATATAGAGACAACTCGTCACTATTGCCTCTCTCTCACTATTCTGTAATAGATACAGTAAACCAATCTGAGATAGAGAGAGAATAAGTTATAGGAAAGAGACTCAGAAGATTACCTATCAAAATCTTATAATTAGTATAGTAGTGGAAAAAGAAGTATATTCATATAAGTCTCTATTAGAGTACCAATAAGCTTATATTTATTTATATTAAATCTTTTAAGAATAGTCTAAGAGTATATTATTTGTAAGAGATATATAGTATATATATTTCTCTTATATATACATAATTGATATCTCTAATAAGAAGCTATATTAATTATTTTAAACTCTCAGTATAGAACTTTCTTTACTCTATTATATCAATTTTTACTAATAATAATAATATTATTATTTATCCATATATTAATGAATATTATATCATTATTATAATATTAGATATATATGCAATTATCAATATTATAGTATATAAAACCATTATTAAGAAGATATTTATCAATTTTTTTATTCTATAGTTTTACTTAATATATACTCTATAGTCTCTTATATAATTTATATACAAGTTTGTTATTATCATATTCTTATAGTTGATAGATATAGAGTTCAGTATTTATATTACTGTTCAGAAATGCTACTTTATATCTATTTGATAGATTTCCAGATTATATAGTATACTAATTATAAGAAGTATTCTAAGTAAATAAGCTTGAATATTGGTAAGAATATTTATTATAATATATACTATAATCTTATGTAACAAATAAGCTTTATACTACTCTATATTTCTATCAGTATTGTATTTAATCTTACATATATACCTACTTTGATCTGATTGCTTGACAATTTAGCAAAACAAATACTTAATCTTATATGTTATTCTTAATAAGCAAGTTATATTTCTCATCTATTAAATATATACTTCTATTTTTATATTATCTAAATTAGTTATATATAGCTTTATTATATATATATAGCTTATTGAATATTGTAATATATATATATATAGTTTATATAGTTTCTATATATATTACTATCTAGAGCTTGCTGATTTATTTCAATAGCTTTCTAATTTAGAATAGAATTCTTAGTAAATATTAGAATATCTTTATTTGGCTTTGTAAAGAATCTCTCATTATTAGAGACTTTGTTATCTTTATTTTATTTTTATTTTTATAGTTACTCAGACTCACTTTAAACTAATTTATAATAAACACACAATCTCTATATCATATCAGAAGTCCAACCCAATCCACTCTACTCTACTCTACTCTAATATATACTCTTTCCCCTACTCTTATCTTCTTGAATATAACTATACTATTAATTACTATGATCTACCTATAAGTCTTCTTATAAATCCTTTTTACTAAATACTTATAGTGACAACTTTGATGGCCCCATCTCCTCTACTAACTAGACAGAATATCCACCATTAGATCTTTTTCCCTAAGATCATCTATCCCTTATTCTTAAATATATATAGTGTGATGGTTGATCCGAATTAGTAATGAAACAGGGGGAATAGACATTTGATTGCAATACCTGAATCCGATTCCCTATATAGTTTAACCTTATAAATAGCAGTCATATTCTGCAAAGTGCAGAAACTTTAATGTTTGCAAAGATTTAGAAGATGTTAGAATGTTTGCAATTAGTGGAATCCTAGCAGATATTGAAAGATCCGATACTTGCAGAATGACTCATTACTTAGCCATCTTATAGTTAGCAAAACTTGTATAAATAACCCAGTATCTTCGAGTGAATAAACCTCAGATCAAAATAGTTCAAAGCAAAGAGAAAGCAAAGGAACTAGTAAGCCTGTGGGCAGATACACTTTGAACTCACCCACCCCTGCATACCGAGGACTCCGCGGAGTCAAAGAAGATTGAGAATTCAAGATACAGAAATCCGACGTACTTACAAGGTTAAGCGTCCGCTACATTACAACTTGGTGCCCATTGGCTGGTGATTCAAGACGAATCCCTCACTTTCAAGCTGAACAACGAACAACTGCTACCACAAGAACTCACACAACACAATCAGACAAAATGGACATGAGACCATCTGTATTTCATGGATATATTTCGGATGAATCAATCGTCACCTTCATAGACAATTTCGAGCAGTATGCTGCTGTTAGGACCTTAACTGCAGGACAGCAAGTAGCCCTCATGCCCTATAGTCTATGAGGACCTGTAAGAGCAGCATTCACAGCCGCAACCCATACAGAAAATGATGCCGATGCTATACTGATAGTACAGAAGACCTGGCTCCAGAATACCTATTACACAGACGAGATCAAGCAAGCCCTGAAGGACCAGCTCAATACAATATGTCAAGGAATGAGTGAGGACCCAAACACATTCTTTACAAGAATCTGATATCAGATAATCCTTGTGGATTATGCTGATGCTATCTGAGACCAAGTAGCTGAAGCAACCTTTATGAAAGGAGTTCACCTAGAGATAGCCTTGGCCATCCGCTCATCACCAGTAGTCTTGGATCTGGCACAAAAGGTCACCTATGCTCAGCAATATTGGATAGCCAGACATCCACAAGACCACACAATGGAAAGAGTTACTGGTGTTAGAATCGAAGCACCCAAGCTAACTAGTGTGATCCCTACCACTATGATCAATCGAAACACACCTCAGCCAAGAGCTACAGAATAACAGAGAAACAGTGACCCTATGGAATAACTTGCCAAGCAGTTCGCTGAAATGACTGCTCACCTAGGAGATGTGGTAAAAGAAATCAGAGGAAGAGATCGCCGCCCAATTCAGAAGTTTGCTGCCACCTCAGACAAGAAGAAAGGTACCTGCTACAGCTGCGGAGAAGAAGGCCACTACTCATATGAATGTATGAGTGAAACCAAGCGCAAAGCCCAGCCAAGCAATGCTGCTACTAGAAATAAGGAGCAAGCCAACATCATCACCTTCGAGGAGATTGGAGATTCAGATGAGGAATGGGAGGCCTATCCTGCTCAGACCACTAAGAAGGATGTTCGCAAGGAACCCTACAAGAGACCGCCAGGAAGACCCAAGAAGAACCCAGTGGAAAAGCAGATGGAAACAACCACAGAAAGCCAAGCTGAAGAAATAGATCAAGACATAGAGCTTGAGCAAGCAGTCCAAGATATTATCCGAGGAACCACTCCAGCAAGTGAAGGAGAAAAGGAGAAGAAGCTTCGTAAGACCAAGACTTTCAAGTATGATATCTTCAAGGATCTCAGCCAACAAAAAGTCAATGCAACCTTTGGCCAGCTGGCAGAAATCCCCACATTCAGGCAGCAAATGAGATTTGGACTTGTAGAAACCACCAAGGAGCAAGGTTGGAAGATAACGGAGGCCAACAATGTTCAAGAAGACTCCGGAGAAGAAAGTGAAGACAACCGCAAGACTTCTGCCTATGCAACCTGCCAAATTGAAGATAGAATCTTTGAAGCCATCATAGACACAGGAGCAGGAGGATGTCTCCTCAGTAAGAAGGCAGTAGATCGCTTAGGATGGGAGATCGAAGAAGCAACCAAGCTAGTATTCGTCACAGCAGATGGTATAAGAGCCACCCCTCTGGGAAAGATCCAAGATGTTCCCATCAAGTTTGGAGGAGCAACCATCCTGGTTGATGTGATTGTAACCAATGCAACCAACTACGACATCCTCATCAGCAACCAGTGGCTACACAAAGCCAGAGCAATAATCGATCTGAATGCACAGAAGATGCAGATTGTCTACCGAGGACAAAAGATGCAAATCCCTATCAATGTTAACAAAGGAGTGCTCCCCAAGATGGAGGAAGAAGAAGGTGAGCAAGAGGAAGCCTACATGGTAACCACACAGAAAAAGAAGAAGAAAGTCAGATGGATGAGTGAGGAGGAATGGTGCAAGAAGATTGCAGAAGGATATGCACCACAAGGAGTCTGCCCCCACGAAATCAAGATGTACTGTATGGAGCATGTCAATGATTGCTACCAATGCATTGGTAGAATCAAGAAGATCCACTATAAAAGAAAACAGAAGGTTCTCGAAGAACAGGCCAGAAGAAAAAAGGAAGAGGAGGAAGATGACGAACTACCAGCCCTCCTAGAAGATAGTGATGATGAAGAAGAGATCAAGGTCAAGATTCGGAAAATCCATCCTGATGCAGTTCTACCAGAATACAAGTCGAAAAATACAGCCAGAATGGATATTGCCACAGTGGAGGAAACCGTACTGGAGCCCCAGATAACCACTCTACTTGCAACTGGACTAGAGATGACCATTCCAAAGGACCACATTGGAATTCTCAAGACAAGAAGCAGCCTGGCAAAAAGCAAAATCACCATTGAAGGAGGAGTCATCGATTTGGACTATATTGGGGAAATACTACTCATCGCTAGGAATCACAATCCTACTATTCCATTCCCAGTCAAGAAGAAGGATTGGCTAGCACAGATGCTGATCTTCCCAGTTCTACAACCAAAGATCATAAAAGTCAAGAAGTTGCAGGAAACAGGAAGAGGAAGGAAAGGATTCGGATCCATAGGAAGAGGAGTATTTGCCAGCACCAAAATTACCGAATTAGATCACAAGAAGGAGGAAACCACAACCAAGCACAGCTACACTATTGGGAATGAGTTTCCACTCAAGAAAGAACTCAAGAAGATACTCTACGAATTTGAGGATGTCCTTGCCACAGATTTCAAGGATATCAAAGGAAAGACCCCACACTACTACCATGATATGGATACAGAAGACACTGAACCAATCTATCAGAAAGCAAGACCCATCCTGCCAGCCTACTGTGAATGGCTCAGAGAAGAAATTAAGCAGATGGAAGAAGCCGGTATCATTAAAGAAGCCAGTAGTCCTTGGGCTTCACCAGTCGTACTAGCCCCGAAGAAAGGAAGTAAGCCAGGAGAATTTGCACCAAGACTCTGTACCGATTATAGAAAGCTCAACTCGATTACCAAGAAGGATCGCCAACCACTACCCCTTATCAGCAACATTCTTGTAACTCTGGGAGATGAGGCACAGTACTACATTACCTTGGACTTATACTTGGGATTCTATCAAATTGGCCTCACAGAGGCAGCGAGTGAGAAATCAGCTTTCATCACCCCAGACGGAACCTATGTCTACCTGCGAATGCCATTTGGAATGTGCAATGTACCAGCAAGCTTCCAGTGAATGATGAACAAAATCTTTCACTATGACATGGGGAGATGGATGATGGTTTATGTAGACGACATAATCATCTACAGCAAGACAGCCGAAGAACATCTGCAGCACATCCAGCAGATGATGGAAAGGTTGAGGAAGTATGGTCTTTACATCAAACCAAAGAAATGCAAGTTTGCGGAAATCAAGATTTCCTACCTCGGACACGTCATTAACTGAGATGGAACACACATGGACTCCCTCAAGATACAGGCAGTAGCAGCATATCCAAGACCTACTACAGTCACTGAAGCCCAAGTCTTCATGGGACTCGCCTCCTACTATCGCAGATTTATTAGAGGATTTTTCAATATTGCAAGCCCAATTTACGAACTCAACAAGAAGGATATCAAGTTCTAATAGACTGGCAGACAACAAAAAGCATTTGATGAACTCAAGGTCAGGCTGACCCAGGCACCCAGGCACCCATCCTTAGAAGACCTGATTGGACTCAAGAATTTATCCTACAGATAGATGCAAGTGCACAAGGACTTGGAGCAGTTCTGGTCCAGAAGAAGGACAAAGTAGAGTATGTCATCGCATACCTAAGCCGAGGAACCAGAGGAGCTGAAATTGAATATGAATCCTACAAGTTGGAATGCCTCGCGGTTATCTGGGCTGTGGAAAAGTTTCACTACTACCTTGCTGGAAGACACTTCACTATCCAGACAGACCACTCAGCCCTCACCTGGCTACTGACCACTAGACAACCCAAAGGAATCTATGTCAGATGGATCATGAAGTTACAAGCCTATGATGTAACAATTGTACACTACCCAGGAAAAACCAATGCCAATGCAGATGCCCTCTCACAGACACTCCGAAATACCTCCAACCAGCAAATCAATCATGAATAAGGAACTCTACTACAGAATCATCACCTACCTGGAACAGCGAAAGATGCCCCAATATCTAGAAGAATGGACACAAACAATTATCAGCAGGACATGGAAACAATTCGAAACCGATGAAGAAACACTGAAGAAAGGAAAACTACTAGTCATACCCGATCACAAGAAGGAACAAGTAATGAAATCAATACACGAACTTGACCATCTAGGAGGAAAAAACACATACGATAAAGCAAGAAGAACAATGTGGTGGCCAGGAATGGAGGAAGATATCAAACAATTTGTCAAGACCTGCAATAAATATCAGAAACAAAAACAAGACCAACGAAATCAAGCCCCAGGATCAGCGCACATAGAACCGGTACCATTTGCCCACATTGCAATAGATGTAATTGGTCCTCTACCCTTGACCTTAACTGGCAACTGATATATCATTGTCATTGTGGACCTCTTCACAAAATGGATAGAGGTGGGACCCCTCAAGGAAGCCAATGCACAGTCAATTGCTGATTTCTTTCACAAAGAAATCATCTGCCGATTCAAAACCCCAGTACAAGTCACCACAGACAGAGGAACAGAATTCATGAACCAGTTCTTTGAGATCCTCTACAAGAAATACAGAATCCAGCATATTCGGACCATGGTATACCATCCTCAAAGAAACGGACAAGCAGAAAGAACCAACAAAACACTCAAGAATGTTATTGCCAAGATCTGTGATAACTATGAAAATTGGGATTACTATCTGCCAATAGCATTATCCACTCTTCAGGATATTCGATCACAAAGTACCCACTTCACCCCTTGGGAAATGCTGTTCAGAGAAGAAAGTTCTCAAGAAACCTTATCATCCAATAGAGATGCTGTCTGGAAACACGTGGACACGGAGATATGAAAACTACACCAAATCAGGAAGAAGGCTGAAGATTACATCATTAAGGCACAGACACTTCAATGGAACAATGTGGAAAAAACCCACAAGCCCTTGGAGATTATCAAGATAGGAGACAAAGTCCTAGTGTATCGGAATATGGTGGAAGCTTCATGGTCACGAAAACTGGAGCCCAAGTGGGAAGGACCTTTCCTGATGCAAAATATAAAAGGGACTACCTTTTGGCTATGAAAAACTTCAGACACAATTATCCCTACTACCATTCACCAAAACCGAATTAAGAAGTATCATGAACAGTCAACGAAGTAATGCTGCTGTCCTCAAGATCACTAGTGCAGCCCAGCGAGCTATAGAAAGATAGTGGTATTCCACCAAGTCACCAATGATGGAGGAATCCTTCAACAGCATCCAGAGTATAGTGCAGACGCACTTATCACGAATCTCACATTTCAAGGCCTACCAGAACCGAACTGAGTTCCAGGAATACTTCAAGTTGGAACAGCTACTGAATTCAAAACCGAAGATGGGAAAAGAAGACTGGATCAAGGAATGTCAGCTCTCCTACATTCAAATTACGATTGCAAAAAGAGTACACAAGTTATTCAAGGATGACGAAGCAGCCTTAGCCCACTTCTGGGAAGTAACCTCAGGAGAGTTTGGATATGTCAAGAGGCAATACTGGAAGAACATAATGGCACAAATTGCACAGTATAAGGAGATACAAATTGTAGAAGCCTGGGAGTTCGAGTGAATAGGATGCTCCAAGGATGAATCACCTATTCAGGAGGAAGATGTGACGGTTGATCCGAATTAGTAACATGAAACAGGGGGAATAGACATTTGATCATAGTACCTGAATCTGATTCCCTATATAGTTTAACCTTATAAATAGCAGTCATATTCTGCAAAGTGCAGAAACTTTAACATTTGCAAAGATTTAGAAGATGTTAGAATGTTTGCAATCAGCGGAATCCTAGCAGATGTTGAAAGATCCGATACTTGCAGAATGACTCATTACTTAGCCACCTTATAGTTAGCAAAACTTGTATAAATAACTCAGTATCTTCAAGTGAATAAACCTCAGATCGAAATAGTTCAAAGCAAAGAGAAAGCAAAGGAACTAGTAAGCCTGCGGGCAGATACACTTTGAACTCACTCACCCCTGCATACCGAGGACTCCGCAGAGTCAAAGAAGATCGAGAATTCAAGATACAGAAATCCGACGTACTTATAAGGTTAAGCATCTGCTATATTACAATAGCCAGTATTTAGCCAACTTTACTTATATTACCAATATCTATCCAACAGTAAGTCACTTATTACTAATATATTCTACCAACCTCTCTTTCAAATCCTCTCATCTACTCTCTCTTATCAATATATCACCTTACTCTTAGATAGCCCCCAATCTCTCTTTAAAAGTCATCAAGTATCTTATACTCACTTAGTCAATATTCAGATAACTATATAATTTCCCTCTTCTGTCCTATATTAAAGTAGTTCTTATACTTAAAATTTCTCCTCAAGATATACTACTACATTACTCAGAACTTAGAAGAAAGCTATCACTATATAGCAGTACTCTAAGATCAGACTCCAGCCCAGTCTTAAGTCTTATCAATATCTACTATCTGCAATTTACTAGCTATAGATTCTGATCTACCCTCTACTGATACTTGACACCTTTACCAATATTAAAGTCAATTAGTAGTATATTATCCATCTTACCTCTACATTACAGAACTCTATTGGGCTTTACCCTCATCACTATATCAGTATAAGTCTATATAGTGAGCATCCTCTACTACTCTCTATCAGAATCTCTAGTATTATAGGTTTCTATTATCTCTCAATTCAACCATAGATAGAAAATTACTAAAGAAATCTCTAAGAGAGAACTTTGTCTCTCAGATTCTCTGTATCAATAGTATCTATTCTCCTCTCAATAGTATCATTCTCATCTTTGATTTCTATTATATATTCTGAGTTTCTTAGACTCAGAAATATAAAACAGTATAAAATAATTTTAATTTATCATTAAAACTATTAAAGATATTAGTAGTTCTCATACTATAGAAGATACTGATTTTACTACTTTTTATTAATTTAAAGTATTTTTTCAACCAGTTATAAATAACCAGTTATTACTAGATTTGATAATAAAACTACTCATAGATCTTATACTAGTAGAACTAGTACTAATGGTAGTTTGGTAATTATATTATTATTATCTATTTATAGAGATATTGCTTGAGTAAAGAATAAATTACCACTATTATCATTTTTTATAATATTTATATTATTATATTTTTTTTACTATGTATTTCTCATTTATTTATATAATAATTACTCTTTCTATACTTATTTTTTGTACTATCTTTATCTTATTTTCTCTATGATAATAATTACTTTTCTTATATTTATATTAGCTACAGTATCTATAGTAGTTCTCAAACTTGTCTTACTGGCTATAATTATATTAATTTTGAGTTTGGGTTTATTGGCTATATTAGGTTTGATCTTATTTGCCACTACCATATCTATAGGATATTTATAACACTCTTTTATCATCTTCTTTATTAGTATTTCCTAGATATATTTCCTTATTCATAAGACTTATAATTATATAGGTATAGTTTATAAGTCTTCTGCTCTTATATGTATATAGTATCATGTAGTGGTCGCTGAGTCAAGGTGTATCTCTTAAACTAACTCAAGTTTGTTATAAGTAAGTTCTTATTGGAGTGCCTTCTCAAGATCTTATAGTCCTCAAACTTCTTATCTTTAACTGTCTTATTATGTATCTCTTAGATTGCTTGCAAGGAAGTATGTATAAGTGAAACCAGAACTGACTTTATTTTAGAGGAAATAAGAGGAGTATTTATACAAAATATAATTCAATGGTTGCTAAGATATAAAGCTAAATATAAATTCCAATAACTAAAACTACTAAGTTCTAGGGCCAGTACTAATGGTTGTATAGGTTTAGAATGCTGGTATTATTTAGTATTACATACATCAAAATGCTAGTACTGGAACAATTTCATATCAATTCAGAATACCAGTGCTGACATTATCCAGTATTATATCAAAATACCAGTGGTGGAACAATTTTGCATCACCTCAGAATACCAGTGCTGGCATTATCCAGTGTTACATGAGAATACTGGTGCTGGTATTATTCAGTATAACAAAGAACTTAGAGCAGAAAGTTCAGGATCATAGGGGCTTCATCATCATCATCACTGAGGGAGATGAGATCTACAAATTCGTTATACAGGTCGCGCATTTCACATACCTCAATGTCACGTGGGATGACATCATTGCCGATGACATCATTACTTTCAGCTGTGGCAGAGAAATCGGGAACAAGGTCTGGAGCTCTCCAGTCTATGAGGTTCTCTTCCACAAAATAGGGGACAAATGTGGGGTCTTGGAGAGATCTAACCCAGATGCTTGGGCCTTGGAATACTGAGATCAATCCTTGCAGGAATTGGTCTG
>RBNI01001832.1:0-20717 GCA_003990745.1 Jimgerdemannia flammicorona | reverse complement strand
AAAAAAAAAACCCTCATCAAAGTACATCACAGTGGGTAGAGCCTGGTTCTCTCAGATGAGGTGAGTAGAGGACTTATACATGAGGCAGGAGGAGACCCCCAATATCCCACTACTCAAGCCTGTAGGCCTTGATCACATTGCTATGTCAGCTCCTGGTTCTAGTTGAGTATAGCCAAGATACCTGAAATGGATAGCCTCAGGTCCTCTGACCCCCCCCAATGATCAGGGCCTAACCCTACATATTGGCAAAAGAAGCTGAGAGTGACACCTACCATCTAATCACTATGCACCATTCAAAAGGCCCCACTGAAGCAGTACCCACCCCTGCCCTGATGACTACCCCCAGCCTGGTATTCTATTGGTTTACCATAAATTCCCTTTCTCCTATCTGTAATGGCTATTTTTCCTCCCATCATAACGATACCTGAAAAACAGTCACCTATGTCAGAACCATACTTACCAGGAAGCTTGCCAAAGCCAGAGGGCCCTACCACAGGTACCAAAAACCTGCAGGTAACCTACACTGGACACTTAATGCCCAAGGTCAGCTAACTCCCTATATAATCCATGACATACCAAGACAGCATCATGTTGGTAATGGCAAAAGGAAGAAGGCACTACACAAAAATGAGTATACTCCAGATATAGCTGAAGGTACCAGAATCTACAAAAATAAGAGAAAACACTGATTAGACACTGATAAAAGGCCAACTCATCACCATTGCCCTCCTCCCACTATGCCCTTACAGACATAGCAAACCAACCCAAGGTAGAGGGGGTAACAATAGGGGAAAGGAGACTCAGAAGGTCACCTACCAAATCTTGTGATCAGTAAGGTAGTAGAGAAAGGAGCTCTGATGATTTAATTGATTTAATTGAGCTCTATTTCAATTTGATGGCATAGTAATAGAGCAGAGGTTGAAGCTGTGAGAGAGAGTATTTGGGATTATTACCTAGATCAATGATGGACCTACTTATATATGTGGCAGGATGTGGTCACACATCAAGATGGATATATCAAAATCTCCCATTTACTGATATATACTTTGGAATTAAGAGCAGAGGTCAAAACTGTAGTTAGGAGGATATACAGACAGAGATTGAAGCTGCATACTTTCTGTTAATCTGAAACCAAAATAAAAGTTTGGAGTGCTTTGTCATACTGAAATCTCTCACATACTTAGAATTAGAGAGGGTTCCAAAATCTCTGAAATAAAGAGCCACTCACTGGGCAGAGGTTGAAACTGCAAGGTAGGAAAATGTATAGAATTTCTATCAATCTGAGGCCAATCAAGAGGCAGAAGTTGAAGCTGTGTACTTTCTGTTAATCTGAAACCAAAATAAGAGTTTAAAGTGCTTTTTTGTGCTGAAATCTCCCACATACTTGGAATTAAAGAAGATGGTATTCCAAAATCTCTGAAATAAAGAGCCACTCACTAGACAGAGGTCAAAACTATGAAAGAGAAATTTGTGGCATAGTTTGCTATTTATAAAAGAGAAATATTGTACAATTGAAACCCTGTCCTCCTTATTGAGATCATCATTATAACTATTCTAATACACTTAATAAAATAAAATAAAAATAAAATAATCAAGATGCCAGGCAGCCTTAATGAGATCTTAAGTCAAGAGCAGATGGCCTTAAATTGAGAGCAGCCTTAAATCAAGAGACCAGACAGTTTCTTGATTTAAGACTGTCAATTTAAGGCTACCTGCTCTCACAACTTAAGGCCACCTGTCATCTTGAATACCAAATTTCAGATTGATCATCTAATGGCTTCAATTTGATATAGATTTAAGGCTGAAATTGTCATCATAATATCCATAACTATATATATTAGTTACAAAATTATAGCCTTTGAGGCCAGATCTTTAAATTAGCAGCTTTAGCAATTTAGTGACTAGTGTGGCAGAATATCCACATCTGCAATTATAACTGTTAATGTAATAGTGCAGTAGGTAGCAGAATACCCACTTCTACTTTATCTTATATTTCAAAACAAAACCCTATCTGACATAATTATCTGAATTCTGAACATCTACCTAAATGGTTTACTGTCTATCTTCTAGATTGTGGGACTATATCATTTTTAATAAAATGGATGATCAAAAGTCTGATTTGACATATTGGACATTTATGCCTATAGTATTATATCAAAAGTGAACATTACTTTACTAGGATGTATTAATAGAAATAGTCTACAGAAATAGTGAGCAGTAGTGAATAATAGTGGTAAGTAGTAGATGGTAAATAATGAAGATGAATAAACATGGGTCTGTGACAAAAATCCCAATTTCTACATGAATATTCATTCAAATTCAATCAAACTTAATATGCTAATTAAAGGCTTTCTGGTAATGTAATTATATAAAATAATTTTTAATTGTATAAAACTTAAACTGAACATTATATAATATTAGTAATAACTGATATTATGCAATATTCAGGTACTACAAGACTCAGACAACACTTTCTACAATGTTTTTAGTGAAAGAAGACCATCAATATAGATAGCAACGAATGTACTGATGAGCATATCAGCCAGGGGGGCAGCAGTGCCTTTGATTGGCAGTATGTAGAGAGAAGGAGAGGAGATGGTTTGGGGATGCCAAAACCTTCCATGGTGGGCCACAGCATTGAAGGTGGAGGGAGGGGTGGATTGAGGCAATAAGGAGGGGAGAGAATGACCTTTGCTGACAATATCAAGAGGGAGAGGATGGCATCAAGTCTCGATGGTTGGTTGGGACTGAGAAAGGCATCAATAGCTTCAGTTAGAGGTCAAGAAGGGGCCCCCATGAGAGGGTTGGACAGTAGGAGAGAGGGGAGAGTAGGGGCTAGAGATGTGACTGCTGATGGGGCTGTGACTGGAGATCTGGAAAAAGATCCAGATGTGACAGTGGTTGGCAGATCAGAACGGAGGGAGGGCATGAGGCCTGGGGATCTGGCAGATGGTGTGATGGGTATGGTTTCAGCACTGTTACTCAAAAAATCAAGGTCAGAATTTGCTATTACATTGTGTTTCAGAGACTTAGTGGTGACTGTGAGGATGATTTTGGGGCTGGTGGTACAAGAGGTGAAGGGGGCAGCCTCAGTGAAGTTCTTGAAGAGGAAAGAAGGGATCGAGGTTGGATTTGAGGAAGAGGAATTATTATTGAAGACTGTGGATAAGGGGGTAGTGGTGGGTGGAGTAGTGGTGGGTGGGGTAGTGGTCCCTATGCGCACCTCTTCCAGACCTCAAGCAGGTAATGAACATGGAAAACATGATGCAGTATAGGTGACTGGATTGCGATTCAGAGGATAGCACATCTTGCAACAACTCCTTGCCTTCTTTGAAGGCCCCAAGCTGGTAACAAATTCGAAAAACATAATTCTGAGTGCCCATATGTCACTCAAAAATGGTCTCCAGTTTGAATACCCATCTGACAAGATCTCTGGGGTCATGCAGGACCAAGAACCAATTTAAACACCACTTCTTTCTTCTGCTCTTATGCCAAACAAGCAAATTCTAAATCCACTCAGCTGACCACAGGTCTCCTGGTATCCTAAAAAACTAGAAAGTTGTGACCACTGACATCATTGTGCTGCAGAGAATCTGCAGATATACTTCATAAATAAACAACTTACAACATTTGTTCTTGTTACTGAATTGGCACAGGATCAGTTTATGACAAGTATAAACCTATGCTTATCCTCAATCATGCTGGAGATGTGGAGTAATTTCTGGTGTCCAGACATGAGATAGTTGTGGCTTAATTCTGCATGGAAGTCTGTTAACTCCTTGGCATAACAGTTGTCCTCAACAAGAACTTTGATCACAACCTATCTCTTAGGGCCCACTCTCTGCTTCAAAGCAGCTCCATGCACCTGCAATGGCCCCTGGATTCTCAATGGTTTCAAGTTAAACTGCTTGTGGTATGTCTTATGGTATGTTATTCTATCATCCACATCAATTTAAGTGAAGTGAGGCGAAAATCACATATAAGATGAAATTGACATTAAATAATTATTGACCAGTACCCAGCATGTCTGACAACAACTCTAATTTTTTTTTTTTTTTTATAGTCACTTGGACTCCATCCTTTATTAATACACCTGTCTATCCTCTATATACTATACTGTGCCCCTCCCCTACCTGATCCCCCAAGGGGGCCCCACTCCCCCACTCTCTCTCGATGAAAGACCACTTTGTCAACCACTACCTCCACCTGCCCACCACTCTGGTTACAGATCCCCTCTACCAGATGGCAATGTCACCCACCCTGGGGACCCCAACCAACCCATCACCCAGTAAGAAGATCTTCCATTGACTCCTCCCACCTCACCAACTTCTCCCGCATCCCTGTCTGTCTCCCTTCCTCAAAAACAAATAGCCAATATCCAGCCAACCCTACCCACAATGCAATAATCCACCCAACCATGAGCCACCCATTGCCGACACCTCCCACTAGTATAGATTTCAAATCCTCCCAGCAATCTCTCTCACTATCTGACCTTCTTCCTACACCCAGCCTGTCCCCTATAGCTATCCAAAAGTCCCCCAAAACCTCACACTCTCTCAGCCAATGTTCCAGCATCTGCACAAAACCCCCAGTTTGCCCTACATTATAACACTTCTCACAATCCAATTGGCCACCATCCACCAGATACCTAGAATGGAAATTCAACATAACATTCCTTCTCAGCATTCGCCACCACACCACCCAGAACTTGGGAGGAAGCCACTGCCACACCTCAGCACTCCAGGCCCAGATTCCTGCCCAGTCCCACTCCTTCCCAATTCCCACTGCCTGCCAACTGCTCAGCCAAAGATCCTGGCCAAGTCCCCGCTGATACTCAACTCCATCACTAATATCAAACTCAGCAAGCGGAACTCCCCCAAGTAACAGTCTGTCCCATTGCTACATAGCAGGGCCCCACACCTCCTCTCCCTCATTGCCTCACCAGTGCAGGCCTATCTGATGCACTTCATCTACCACCCCCTCCCAGAAGCCCTTATACTATAGCCATTGACTTCCATTCAGACCCACCAGAGAGAGTAAGTCTCCTGAGGACCCCCAGGGAGCGAATCTCATCTCCCACACCTTCTGCATCAGCAGAACCCAACCTCCTCCTCATAGTTCAACAGTCCTTTTCAACCACCAAGCTCACAGACAGTGTAGCCATCTAGGGAAATCCACAAGACCTAGGCCACCCCTAACCACTGGCTCCACAAGGGTATCCCAACAAATCTGCAATCTTCTTCCTACCCAAATCCAATCCCAAGTCAGCTTCATCAGCCTCTTTACCACCTAGGCCAGAAAGTTCAAGTGATACACCACATACCACAGCTTGGGGAACCAGTATACATTCAGAATTGACACCTGCCCCACCAGAGAGATGTGATGACCCCCTCAACCTCACAGAGCCTCACCCCAAATAACTACCCTCCTCTCCCACCACACCCATGGCAAGACCAATCCATATACAGAAAGTAAGATACTGAGATACTATACCACCTCTCCTGTGGGGACAATTGTTCCAATGATGTCCCCTCCCACCAATCCATTCCCCAACACCAATGTCTCACACTTATGCCAGTTGAGTTTCACCCCAGAGTGTGCCTCATACCATTCCACTGTTTCTGTAAGTGCCTCAACATCCACCACTGATCCAAGACCAACTATCATATCATCTGCAAAAGCCCCCACCTTCTACACCACACTGTATACAGAGAGCCCAGCCACCTTCTGACAGATCCTATCCATCAAAGGTTCTAGTGAAAGGGCATAAAGAATAGGGAACAGCGGGTCTCCTTGAGGAACTCCTCTCCCCAAGGGAAATGGCAAACCCCTGTGACCATTACACATTAGCACTGCCCTACTGCCCTCCAACAACCTCAACATAGAGGCCTGAAACTGTGGCAGGACACCAATTCTGTCCAGTACCTTGCCCAGCCATACCCTCTGAACACAGTCATAGACCTTCTCCTGGTCCAAAAAGACCAGTCTACCATCCAGCCCACAGGCCTGAGCCCCTTCACTGATGCCATACACCCAGGCAGTTCCATCTCGGATAAGCCTACCTCCCACAAAGCCCTGCTGCTCATCACCTAGCACCTGTTGAGCAACCTTCTGTAGCCTTGCAATAATCACTTTTGTCACCAACTTCTGGTCCAATCCAAAAGCATGATTGGCCTCCAATTCTTCCAGTCCTCTCACCTGCTTTTATCTTTGTACAATAAGGCCACCAACCCTAAGTCCTACTCTTCAACCCACTTGCCATTCAGAAGAATGTGGTCACAGGGAGCAGCCATCTCTCCTAACATTCCAGGGACCTTTGCCATCTTCTTCCAGATGTCCAAAGGTAACCCATCCTCTCCTGGCACTGTCCCAAGCTTAGTAGCTGCAAAGACCCTCTGGATCTCCTCCTCTTGGACTGGTAAGATCAAGTCACCCAGGCCCTCTACCTGCAGTGGTTCCCACTCTTCCAGTGTATCTCTAATCACCTCTTCATCAGCACCCCCTTCTTCCTCACTCCACAGACCCTACCATCGCTCCTTCAAGACCCCAAGATCTGTTGTGTACCATGCATCAAATCCCCCTCAGCATCAAGGACCCCATCCCACCGATGCCGCACCCTCCTAGCTTTGAGGAGCCTAGACAAGTACCTAGTAGGCCTCTCCTCCTCCTCAAGCCCCTGCCACTGTAGCCTGGCAGCCATTCCTCATATATGAGCCTCCTCCTCCTCTCTCAGCACCTGTTGCAGTTCACTACCTCCAATCTCACCTGCTCGAGCCTCCAATCCTCCACCTCATCAGAGACAAGCAAATCAGCCCATTCTATCTGCAATATCCTCAGTCTATTGGAAGCACACCATATGCACTTCCTTCTCTGTCTCTCAGCCTCTCTACCAGCTCCTCCCCAATAGGCCTTCACAGCCTCTTTCAATCTCATCTAATGGATACCCACAGATAGACCCTTATGTCTCCAGATATGAATCTTTACCTGGATGTCCTCCACCCATAAGTCCCACAACCCCTTCTCAGCCAGCAGGGGGGAGTTGAGGTGCCAATGTCTGGGTCCATCTCTACTCCCCCCAAACTGCCCCTGTCCTAACAGTCCCCAGTGATCAGACCATGGGCACCACTCCACCTCCAAAGTCTTCCAGACATCAGCACCCCAATATTTGGCTGTCAAAATCCAGTCAATCCTCATGCCTAACCCATTCACCCAATGGGTGTAGACCCTGGTATCACCCCACCATATTCTGCCCATATCCCCTAAGGAGTTAAGATTTTCCACCTCCTCCCATACATCCAGACCACCACTTCTCCTACCTGCATTCCTCCCTCTATCAGTTCTATCCAGTTGTGGATCTCGAACCATGTTAAAATCACTACCAAGGATATCGACTCCTTCCTCCAAAAGAATACCCTCCTCAATCAGCTCCTTAATCCATGCAATCCTCTCACCCCTAACTGCAGGGCAGTAGCAGGAGCCCACCCTCACCAATTCCCACCCTGGTCGATGCTATACTCCCCAGACCAAGCAATTACCCCAGCTCCTAATTCCCCCCAAGTCTCCTCTACCCTTCTTTACCAGAATTGCCACTTTGCCAAACCAAGCAGTAGCCCCACCCCATTCTCTAGTCCACTCCACCTGATCGTCCTCATCCTCACACCATATATCCTGCAGTAAAAAAAGATCAGCCTCCAATCTCTTGAGCTGAGTAAAAATGTTCTGACATTGCCCAGATCCCTGTAGCCCATTCACATTTAGAGAGAAAATGTTAGTTGTACTGTTCATAAGAAATACTGTTATTTATCGATCCCATCCCTACAAATCTGCCTTCAAGTCCTCCTGCACTAAGTCCAAGTTACATTCTGCAGCAAGTTCCCTCTTCTCAGCTTCCTGTGCCTCCAACCCCCCCAGAAGTTCAACCATCATCCCATCCTCTTTCTCCTCAATGTCCTCATAATACTTCAGACAGGCCTCTTGCCAGAGCTGCAAACCATGATGCTCTGCCCAACAGTAGGCAGCTTGCTCACCAGCAACCACCACCATCTCTGCCTCTCTCACCAGATCAATCTTGTATCTCTCCTCTTCCAGGAAAATAGCAAGAATCTCCACCTTCAGTGCCTCCACCACCCCATATCCTTGCAGAATCTGTGCTTAATACTCCTTGGGCATCACATGCAGGTCAACTTCCCCCAACTCCTCAGCCACAAGGTTATCCATCACCTTGCTCATCCACAGCAGGTTCCCCACCTCTCCTCCTTTACTAGCCCAGATGCTGGCTTCGATACCTCCAGACTCCTCAATCCCATCCAACTTCTTCTTTGCCTCTCCTTTCATACTTGCCAAAAGCTTCCTCTGTCTCTTGCACTCCTGTGCTCACTCCCACTGCCTCTTATCAGTACAGATATGCTTTCCCTCCACAATCTCCAAGTGTATCAACTCTTCATATTTGTTCCTGGCCTTTGCCCTCCATATGACAGCTCCACTCATTTCTTCCAGAGCCTCCAGCAGATCCTCCTCCTCCTCCTCCTCACTCCCTTTCACCCTTGACACTTGACAGCTGAAAGCCCCCCACAGCATCACTGCTGGCCAGTCACTCATCTTCCCCATAGCCTCCTTTCCTGCTAGTCAAATCCTGACATCAACATCCCCAGTCCTTATGGTGATCCCCTCCCAAATCTGGAAACCAATATCCACCACATTGCCATACTCAGCCATCACCTCCTCAACCTTCCTCCTTGTCTTGACTGCTGTCACCATTGGTACCCCCTTTACCAGCAGCTGCACCACCCTGGGGTCCCACCTTAGGCAATGCACCATAGGGACTATCATCTCCCCAACTACCACTCCAGCCTTCATTTTTTTTTTTTTTTTTATAGTCACTTGGACTCTGCCTTTATTACCAGTCTATAAATAAGTATACATCATCACCACTCACTATCCAATCCCCATAGGGGGGTTCCTCCCCACCTCCTCATGGATAAAGATCACCCTTCTACCAACTATACCCACTCTCCCCCCACTCTGTCCACAAATTTTCTCCACTAAGCGGCATCTCCAACCACCCTGCAGCCCCCAACCAAGCCACCAGCCTGTTAAGGTGTCTTCCATAAGCCCACGCCACCGCAGCAACTGGTCCCCCAAGCCCTGTCTACTCTCATCCTCAAAACAAATAGCCAGTGATTGGCCAGCCCTACCCAAATAGCTAATACCCAGCCCAAAGTAATCTACTCCTTTCCTATCCCTCCTACCAATCTATCCCTCAAGTCCTCCCACCTCCCCCGTACTTCATCTCTCCTATGTCGTACCCCCAAGTGTTCTCCAATCGCCTGCCAAAAGTCCCCCAACACCTCACACTCTCCTAGCCAGTGTTCAGGAGTCTGTACACAGCCCCCCTCCTGCCCTACATTATGGCACTCCTCACAGTCGAAGCAGCCCCCTATGATAAGATGCCCTGAGTGAAAGTTGAGCATAACATTCCTCTGCAGTATGTGCCACCAGACCACCCAGTACTTTGGCAGCATCCACTTTCTCACTGCGGCACTCCAAGTCCAAACACCATGCTAGTCCCACTCTTCACCAATTCCAACTCCTTGCCAGCTGCTAGGCCACAGATCCTGGCCCAGTCCCCTTTGGCATTCCATTCCATCACCAATGTCGAACTCAATTAAAGGAGCGCCATCCAGCAGTATGCAGTTCCATCTCCACATCGCCGGGTCCCAATCCTCCTCTCCTTTATTCCCCTGCCAGCAGATTCCAATGCAGTGTACCCCCTCTGCTATCCCCCACCAAAAACCTTTATATTGCAATTGTTTAGTATTCTGAAGCCCAACCAATGAGAGGAGATCACCAGTTGAGCCCCTTGGCAATGACTGCCTCTCCCAGATCTTCTGTAGCAGAGGAACCCAACCATCACCTCTCAATTCCATGGCCCTCTTCAGCCACCATGCCCGCAAGCAGTGTAACCATTTTGGAAAGTCAACCAGCCCAAGACCACCTCTCGCCACTGGTAGTGACAAGATCTCCCAACCAATCTGACTCCGCCCTCCAGCCCAAATCCATCCCTTTGCTGTCTTCACCAATCTCTTCACCACCCAGGCTGGGAAGTCCAGATGATATGCCAGGTACCACAACTTCGGCAGCCAGTAGACATTCAAAATTGAGACCCATCCTGCCAGAGAAAATCGTCTTCCCCCCCAACTCTGCAGGGCCTCCTCCCAGATTCCAATCCTCTGCTCCCACCAAAGCCTGGGCAGCACTGACCCATAGACTGACAAATAAATGCCCAAGTACCATACTGCTTCACCAGTGGGGATGATTGTTCCTATGACCTCTCCTCCCACCAGACCATTGCCAAGCACTATTGTTTCACACTTATGCCAATTCAGCTTCACTCCAGAGTTCTCCTCATACCACTCAACAGTCTTCTTGAGCTCTTCAACGTCAGCAATCAAACCCAAACCAACCACCATTTTGTCTGCAAAGGTCCCAACTTTCCATTCTATGCCAAAGACAGAGAGTCCTCCTATACTCCGCCTAATTCTATCCATGAGGGGTTCCAGGGAAAGAGTATACAAAATGGGGGACAGTGGGTCCCCCTGGGGCACCCCCCTATCCAAGGAGAATGCCACCCCTCTATGATCATTACACATGAGTGCAGCCCTACTCCCTTCTAGTAAGCTGACCATTGCTGACCAGAATTGGGACGGAACCCCCATCCTATCCAAAACTTTTGCCAGCCAGACTCTTCGCACCCGGTCATAGGCCTTCTCCTGGTCCAAGAAGACTAGACACCCATCCAATCCACAGGCCCTTGCCCCTTCAATAACTCCATGTACCCAGGCAGTGCCATCCCTGATGAGCCGACCACCCACAAATCCCCTCTGCTCAATACCCACGACTTGCTGGGCCACTTTCTGTAGTCTTGCCACCACCACCTTAGTCACCAACTTTCTGTCCATATCTAGCAACATTATCGGCCACCAGTTCTTCCAATCCTCCCACCTTCTTTTGTTTTTGTAAAGCAGCATCACCAGCCCAAGATCCTGCTCCCCCACCCACCTCCCGGTCTGTAGAATGAAGTCGCACAATGCTGTCATCTCTCCCATCACCCCTGGGACTTCAACCATTTGCTTCCAAAAGTCCCAGGGCAGACCATCCTCTCCAGGTGCTGTACCTGGCATTGTCACAGCAAGAACCTGGTGAATCTCATTTTCCTGTACAGACATCACCAGTTCACCTAGCCCTTCGACTTGTGGTGGGTGCCAATCCTCCAATGTTTGGTCAATAGTTGCGGCATCTGCCCCACCCTCCTCCTCACTCCACAATCCACTCCATCTCTCCTTCAGCGATCCAAGAATGTCCTATACACTATGCACCAATATACCATCTGAGTCCAACACCTCTTCCCACCATTGTTGCACCCACCTTGCCCTAAGAGCCCTTATAAGAAACTTGGAAGGCCTCTCCCCTTCCTCCAAATCCTGCCAATGGAGCTGTACCACTAAGCTCTGTACCCTCGCCTCTTCCTCTTTCCGCAGCACCTGTTGTAGTTCCCCAACCTCCATTTTCGCCCTCAATAACCTCCAATCCTCTTCTCCCTCCAACATCTTTACCCTCACCCACTCCTCCAGGAGCCTAGTCAATCTAGTAGAAGCCCAACGTACTCTATGCCTCCTCTGCTTCCCTGCCTCCTTGCCAGCCTCACTCCAGTAAATCTTGGCCATCTCCTTCATCCTTAACCACCAAACCCCAACTGAGGCACCTTCCTGCTACCAGTTCTCCACCCTCAGCTGAATGTCCTTAGCCCACTCATCCCATCAGGTCTTGTCATCTAACAAAGAGGAATTGAGTCACCAATGTCCAGGCCCATCCCCACTTCCCCCCAAGCACCCCTGTCCCAAAAGCCCCCAGTGATCCGACCATGGACACCATTCCACCTCCAGCGACTTCCAAACATCTAGGCCCCAGCAGCTAGCAGTCAAAATCCAGTCGATCCTTGTCCCCAGACCCCCTGCCCAATGCATATATACCCTCCTATTCCCCCAGTACTCCCTACCAGCGTCTACCAGTGCACTTAGTCTTTTGACCTCCTCCCATACTGTCAGTCCTCCACTTCTGCTCTCAGCACCTTGTCCTCCATCTGTTCTATCCAAAAGTACATCCTGAACCATATTGAAGTCTCCCCCAAGCATATCCACCCCAGCCTCTACAAGGCTCCCACTCTCCTGCAGTTCTTTCACCCAATCTATCCACTCACCCCATACTGCTGGATAGTAGCAGGAGCCAACTGTAATTGGCTCCCAGCCCGCACGAATCCACTCCCCCCAAACCAGTCTCTCTCCCCAGCTCCTCACATCCTGTATCTCCCCTCTGCCTTTCCAAACCAAAATCCCAACCTTGCCCTTCCAAATCGCCACACCTCCCCATTCTTTCATCTACTCTATCTTATCAGAATCATCCTCACACCTAACATCCTGCAAGAGGAAGAGATTGACCTCCAATCCCTTCATCCAAGTAAAAATGTTTCTACTCCCCATAACCCATTCACATTTAAAGAAAAAATGTTGGTTGTACTGTTCATAATGAAATATGTTATGTAGGCGATTGATCTCTACTACTCCATGTTCATCTCTTCCAGTGCCATGTCCAGATTGTGTTCTGCAGCCACCTCCTCCTCTTCTGCCCTCTGAGCCTCCAATCCAGCCAGCAGTTCATTCATCTTGCCATCTGCCTTCTCCTTGAACTCCTCTTGGTATTCTATGCATGCCTCCTATCAGAGCTGTAGTTCATGATGCTTGTTCCAACAGTATTCCGCCCTCTCTCCAGCAATGACTGCCATCTCTACCTCCCTCTCCTTATCCACCTCATACCCTTCCTCCTCTAGATACACTGCCAGAATTTCTGCCTTCAATGCCTTCATTACTCCATCCTCCTGCAGTATCTCTGCCCAATGCTCATCACTCATCACTCGCAAGTCCACCTCCCCCAACTCTTCTGCTGCCAAGTTATTCATCACCCGACACATCCAAAGTAAGTTCCCCACCTCCTTCCCCCCTGGAGTTGCCGGCCTCCCTCCCTCCAACATCGTGGTGTCAGCTCCAGTGCTTGCAGACTCATCCCATACCTCCGGGACATCCACCAGTTCCTCCTTACCAGCTGCCACCCCCTGTCCTCTATACACCACCTCCAGAACTCCAAATTGTACCCTCTGGGCCCCTCACATTGGCACATCTTCTTCCACCCTGTTTCAGGAAGCCGGGCTGTGCCTGATAAGAGGGGTAGGGGTGAGGGAGCCCTCCCAGTCCTCCTCCCAAACCTCTAGCATGCCATCAGCATATGGATCCTTACTAGTCTTCACCTTGTCCTCCTTCTTGTCCTTTCCCTCCCCCTCGCCAGCCCAGACACTCGCTTCAGTACTCCCGGTGCCCTTCACCTTGCTTGCATTTCCCAGCAGTCTGTCATCCAGCTTGGCCAGCAGCTCTTTCTGTCTCTTATGCCCCTGAGCCCTTTCCCACTGCTCCTTGGTCACTCGAATCCTCTTTCCATCCACCACCTCCAGGTGTGTCGACTCTATGAAAGCCGCCCAAGCCTTTGCATGCCTCTCTACAGTACCATCCAACTCTTCCAGTGCTTCCAATAAATCCTCCTCCTCTGCCTCACTTCTCTTCACCCTCGTCACCTTACACAGAATCACTCCCCAGACCATTGCCAAAGGCCAGTCCCTCGCCTTCCCCATAGCTTCCTTCTCAGCCAACCGAATCCTCACATCCATGTCACCAGTCTTGAGTGAGGTCCCTTCCCAGACCCTGAATCCGACATCCACCACCTTGCCATATTCTGCCATGAAATCCTCAACTCTCTTTGTCTCCATCGCTGTCACTGTCGGCACTCCTTTCACCAGCAGTTGGACCACCCTGGGATCCCACTTCAGACAACATGCCATCAGAACACATACCTCTCCAACCACCAATCCAACCTTCAGTGCCTCCTCCAATGGCACTGCCTCCTCAAAACCCACCTCCACTCTCTCCAGTCCCTTCAAAAACTTCACCAATGCCACTCCAGCCACCTGCTTAGCAATGAGCCCCAGCACCATTTTCGCCATCACTGCTAGGCCCCAGAAGCACAGTGTAACCGCAAACACTGCAATCAACTTTTTGAGCAACGTGGCTACCGCCAGACCCATTACACCATCCACCAAGTCCCCTTGTCTTCTAAGCCTCAGCTGCTCAGCCTCACCATCAGCCGTCACATCTAGATTTTTTTCCAGATTGATAGTCCCATCGCTATCAGCAGTCACACTTCCCCCAGCTGCTACTCCCCCAGCTCCACTACTCCCTCTTCCAAGGGCTGCTCCCCCCTGCACCATCATCTTCTCAGTCTCCTTGCCCTTCCTCAACCAGCCCTCCAGCCCTGATGCCTGCTGTCGCCCCTTCACCATCTCCGCAAAGCTCGCCCTCCCAGATCCTGAACCTCCGCCACCTCCTCCACCCTTTCCACATCCACCTGCCAGCAGCCCCCTCATACCCCCCCCCAGGCCTGGACCCCTCCCCGCCTGCTGCCAGTCGAAAGCGCTTGGGCCACCCTGCCCAGTACGTACCTCAGGTTGCCTGTCAGTTGCCATGTTGTTAGTCTCTTTTCTCCAAAAACGATGTTATAAGTGCTCTCCAAAGGTTGTGTAACCTGAGTGGTACTGGAAAGAGATGGCTTGGTTGATGACTCCAGCCTTCATTGCCTCATCCAGCATACCCACTACCTCAAAACCCACCTCAACCTCCTCCAGCCCCTTCAGAAACTTTACTGAGGTGGCTCCAGCCATCTGCTTTCAGATAAGCCCCAGGACTATCCTCACCATCACTGCTAAGCCCTGGAAGCACAAGATGGCTGCAAACTCCAAGATCGATTTCTTGAGTAACAGAGCTACCACAAGCCCCATCACACCATCAGCCAGATTCCCCTTCCTCTTCAGGCCCATCTGCCCAGCCCCAACATCAACAGTCACATCTGGATTTTTTTCCAGATTTCCCCCACTACCCCAAGCTGCTCTCCACTTCTACTACCTCCCACCAGCAAAGGCCCAGCTCCCCCAGTATTCCCAACCTTCTCCTTCCCCTTCCCTCCAGTCTGTCCACTGCAAGCTCTCATCAGCCAATCACCAGTCCTCAGTATGTCTGCAAAGCTCCTTCCCAGCTACCCTCCAGTCCCCCCACCATTGCTGCCTCTACTGCCCAAGCTGTCCTGCCCACTTGAGCCACTGAAAGACTCAATTCCAAGCCCATACCCTCTCCGGACATGTTGTCAGTTGAAGGCCCCAGGTCTGCCTGACCTAGTACATATGTTGGCTCACTTGCTGGTTAATATTATCTTAGAACCTTTCTCCAATAAACGACTTGAAATATGTCATAAAGTGTGTGTAACATGAATTGTAGCAGAGAAAGGTAGACAACAACTCTAATGTTAACCTTCTAAGTATCCTGCTCATCTTCCTGGTCATCTTCCCCCTTGTCTTCCTTCTCAGTATTGGTCTCAGCATCTGAAGGCATATCTTGATCCTCCATCATAGCATGGGATGCAATGCCAGCAACAGGCTCTCTTGCCCACTTACCTAGCCTTTGCCCTTACTTTCAAAGATGATGAGCTATGGTAATCAATAGGAGGAATAAGAGGTGAGGCAAATTAAATCAATACAAACCACTTGGGTTTTAGAAAAACTAATAAATTACTTAATATAAATTTACTTTGTTTTTGAAGTTTCTGAGCTTCATCAGGGGTTGCAAGGCATACCTTTTGCATGAGTGGGGGTTGGGGAGAGAATATATTGAGTGCAGAGGCAATGATGTAGATGAAATTGATATAGGTATTACATTGAGTACCAAGTTTATACCAGTTATTGAATGTTTCTTTTGCATCTCCATTTCGAGCAGGTTGAATCATAGCCGCATTCTCCATTTGGATAGTCTTCAGCTTATGTATAATTTTTCTGGCAATCAATAAGAGATAAGGCAAATATAATCCTATGAGTTATATAAATATATTAACAAATACTGAAGCGAGACAATCTTCTAATATTAAAATTACCTGGTGCAATGGGTCAGTATTGTTGGTCCTCTGCAGAATTTTCTGAGTTCTATTCAGGGTCAGAAAGTTATGAAGTCCACATTGCCATCAGTTCCAAAAACTAGATTTTTTCCCACAACCTCATCTTGGAGAGAATAGAAAATGGTACCCAATGATTCAAAGTGCTCCAAAATATCAGACGTTTACACAACAGCTGGTGTTAGGTTTAAGTGCTAATGGTAGGAGAGAGGACTTGATTACGACTTGGAAAGTGGTCAAAAAAACTCTTTATACATATATATGATCAGCATAGGGCACATTCTTCCAAGGTCTTGAGTGGGTAACAAAATCGAAATACATGCTTTTGACTGCCCATACACTGCCTGAAAATGACCTTTAGTTTGATAACCTATCTAATAGGATGTCTGGACACATGTAGGACTGAGAGCTAATATATAAAACTCCTTCTTTTTTCTGATCTTACAGCAAGTGGTTAAGTAACCCCTTGTGCCCTAATATGAGGTAAATATGGCCTATCACTATATGGAAGGTTCTGGCATTGCATTTGTCCCTAGTAAGGACTTTGATCACAAAACTTCCAGTGGGGCCTTCTGCTTCATAGATCCCCCATGAACTTTGATGGCTTCAGAGGAAAGATAGTTATAGGGATGATAATTGGTGCAGGTATGTTGAATGTCAAGGTCATGCTACCATCAATTCCAATTATTGGGTGGTCTTGCATAACCCATCTTGAGTAGATTGAAATACATTTGCATTCTCCCTCTCTTTTGAGGATGACAAAACAACGAAAATAAACAAGAAAGAGCAAATTTATACATTACGAAATATACAGGCTTTTAAGGATAAAATCTGAGCATCTGATGTGAGGTAACCCACTAAGATAAAGTTATCTGATGAATTGCAACAGCATTATCAATCTTCAGCATAAGTTCCCAAGCTTCATTAGGGTTTAAAAGACAAACATTTGGCATGAGTGGGTTTGGTGAGAGAGTATATTGAGTGCAGAGACAATAATGTGGTTGCAATTGATATCAAAATTGCATTTAGTGCAAAGTTTTTAGATGCATACCCATCTTGAGCACAACTGCAATTCTTCATTCCCTTGCCTTAGTTCCGAGTTTGAAGGAACATGGTATTTAATATAAAATAGTTAAGGCAAATTTATACATTAGGATCTATGTGAGTTACCTAAGATATATTCAGGAGCATTAATGCGAGATAATACCCTAATAACAAAATTACCTAGTGCAATGATTCTCCATCTTCTGCGAAACTTCCTGAGCCTGACCCATGGGAGGAAGGCATTCCTTTTGCAAGATTGAGATTGGGGAGAGGAATTATAAATGTGATGACAAAATGTAGCTGTAATTGAGGCGAGTATTGCATCAATTGCTAATTACATTATGACCTTTCACATTCTCTCATCATGAGGACAATAGGACCCTGGAAAAATATAAATAAAGCAGATTTATTTATTGGAGTTATTCAGAACACACTCAGAAACATTTGTACAAAAAATCCCCTAATATTAAAATTATCTTGTGCAAAATCAAAGTGATCTTGGCCTTCATCAGAACTTGTGATATATCAATTGTTGCAGCTGGAATTGCATCTCATACCAAATGATGTTCCTTCTCATCTTAGATAGATTTAAAATTATATCCAAAGTTCTAAATTGCTTCACCAAAGTTCTGATATCTTTCTGATGGCTGATGTTATGCTCCAGAATGAGTAGTATTCTCATAAACCTGTGTCAGTCATGCAGGAATTCCATTAGTTGGGGTCATGGTTGTGCACCTCCTTCCAAGGCCTGGAGCCAACTCAAAAAGCATTATTCTGAGTACAAACGTCATCACTGTATAACAGCCTCCAGTCTGTAGACTCATCCAAAAGGATAAGGCCAAGAATCAATGTAAACATTCTTTCTTGGTTCCTTGGTCTGCTCTTGCAGTGATTGTGCAATCCCCAAATCCACCAGGCTTTAGTGGTGGGTCAAGTCGCAGGTATCAAGTTGCAGCATCATCATGGGAAACAAACTCAAAAAACATAAATCACCTTACCTGAAGATGGTCTCCAAGTCAATAACCCTGTCCAGATTCATGTAAGGCCAAAAGCCCCCCTTCTTTCTTCTGCTCTTGCAGTGAGTGAGCAAATCCCAAATCAGTGAGGCCAACCATGAGTGTCCCGGCATCCCACAAAATGATGTAAAGTAACTGCTTGCATCCAGAAATGAGATAATTGTGGCCTAACTCTGCAGGGAGGGTTCCTAAACTCTACAGCATTTCATTTGTCCTTAGAGAGGACTTAATCATATCACTCCAGGTGAGGTCTCTATTTTGTAACAACCCCATAAGATCCAATGGCTTCATAGGAAAAATGGGTATAGGGATGATGTTGTGGTTGAAACTGGTGCAGGTATGTCAAATGCCTAGGTCATGCTGCCATCAATTCCAGTTATTGGATGATCTTGCATAATGGTTGAAAAACAATCATATTCTCCACTTCTTCCAAGGATGACAGAATTCTGAGAATCAATAGAAAAGAGAAGTGAGCAGATTTATATATTAAAAACAATATGCACTTCCAAGGATACATGCTAGATAACTACTTAATATTAAAATTACCTATTAAATTGGAAAAGCTGTATCAATCTTCTGCATAAGTATACAAGCTTCATTAGGTGGGGGAGGAGCAGCGGGGCTTTGTTGGGGGCAGACTTATAAGAGATGGGACTGCATGGATTCATGGTGTGATTGAAGGGGCCCGGACCTGTGATCTGGATGGAAGGTTGGTCTTTTTGGACCAGGAGAAGGCCTATGACCGTGTATGGTGGGTGTGGCTGGGCAAGGTATTGGACTGAATTGGGGTTCCCCCAAGGTTTAGAGCCTCTATGTTGAGTTTGCTGGAGAGCAGTCGGGCAGCTCTGACATGTAATGGTCACCATGGGAGGACATTTTCCTTGGGAAGAGGAGTTCCTCAGAGGGACCCTCTGTTCCCTATTCTTTATGCCCTTTTGCTGGAGCCATTGATGGATAGGATTCGCAGGGAGGTGGCAGGGCTCTCTATATATGGTATAGTGTGGAAGGTGGGGGCCTTTGCTGATGATATGGTGGTTGGACTTGAGAATGTAGCAGATGTAGCAGCACTTCAGGAGACTGTGGAATGGTATGAGACCCACTCGGGGGCGAAGCCCAACTGGCATAAGTGTGAGACAATGGTACTAGGGAATGGGCTAGTGGGTGGGGACGTCATTGGAACAATTGTCCCTACTGGTGAGGTGGTGCAGTATTTGGGCATCTTCCTCTCTGTATATGGTTCTGTCATGCCACGAAGGTGGTGGGAGAGCAGGGTGAACATTTGGGGAGAGGCCCTTCGAGGATGTGGAGGTCGCCATATCTCTCTAGCAGGGCGAGTGTCAATTCTGAATATTTATTGGTTCCCCAAGCTGTGGTATGTGGCATATCACCTAGACTTCCCAGCATAGGTAGTGAAGAAGCTGATGAAGATGGCTAGGGATTGGATCTGGGCGGAGAGGAGGTCCCAGGTTAGTTGGGATACTCTTGCGAGGCCAGTAGTCAGGGGAGGTCTTGGACTGGAGGACTTTTCTAAGAGGCTGCACTGCTTGCAAGCCTGGTGGTTGAAAAGAGCTGTGGAACTGCAGGGTGGAAGTTGGGTGCCTCTGATGCAGAAGGTATGGGAGATGCAAACATCTCCTTGGGGGTCCTCTGGAGATCTGCTCTCTTTGGTGGGGCTGAATGGAATTCGGCAGCTGCAGTTTAAGGGCTTTTGGTTGGGCATGGCTGATGGGGCACACCGAATTGGCCTGCACTGGTAAGGCAATGAGGGAGAGGCAGTGTGGGGGCCTAATATGTGGCATTGGGATAGACTGCTCCTGGGAGGTGCTCCACTTGCTACGTTTGATATTGGGGAGGGAGTAGAGTACCAGCAGGGGCCTGGCCAGGATCTTTGGCCAAGTGGCTGGCAGGTGGCAGGGATCAGCAAGGAGTGGGACTGGGCCGGTATCTGGTCTTGGAGCACAGAGGTACAGAGGTGGCTTCCCCCCAAGTTCTGGGTGGTATGGTGGAGAATGTTGCAGAGGAATGTTATGCTGAATTTCCATATGGGGCATTTGGTGGATGGTAGACAATTTGACTGTGAGGAGTGTTATGATGTTGGGAGAGCTGGGGGTCATGTACAGATACCAGAACATTGGCTGGGAGAGTGCAAGGTTTTGGGGGACTTTTGGGCTGAGATAGAAGATCGACTGGGTGTGAGATGTAGGCTGGTGGGGGAGGGAGGTCGCTGGGAGGACTTGAGATCTTGGCTCGTGGGTGGGGTGGGTGATAGTTGGCTCACTGTAGGGTGGGTATTTGCAATATGGATAGGACTGGTGGGTCATTGGCTTTTTGTATTTGAGGAGGGGTAGTGGCTGGGGCTGTGGGAGAAGGTGTTAAGATGGGAAGGGCTATTGGGGGATCTGCTGACTGGATGGTGGGTGGGTTGGGGTCCTCAGGGGGGCCAATATCGTGGTTTAGTGGTGAGAATCTGTGAGCAGAGTGGTGGGAGGGTGGCGATAGTGTTAGACAAAGTGGTCCTTTGTCAGGAAGGGGTAGGAGGGGGGGACCCCCTAGGGGGATCGG
>RBNI01001831.1:0-20719 GCA_003990745.1 Jimgerdemannia flammicorona | reverse complement strand
AGCCAAAGAAGATGACCAGCCCCCAGAGCTTCAAGCTGACAGTGACGATGAGGAGGAACAAGAATCAGACATCACCCTCAAGGTCAAGAAGTTTCACCCTGAAGCCAAGATCCCAGAATACAAGACTAAAGGAGCCATAGGAATGGACCTTGCCAGCATTCAAGATGCTATCCTCGAACCACAGACCACCACCCTACTTGGCACTGGAATTGGAGTCAAGTTACCAGAAAATCATACTAGAATTATCAAGACCAGGAGCAGTCTGGCCAAAAGTGAAATCTCAGTTGAAGGAGGAGTAATTGACCCTGATTACACCGGCAAGATCTTTCTTATAGTCAGAAATCACAACCACACCACCCCCTTCGAAGTTAAGAAGCATGACAGGATTGGCCAGATGCTGATCCATGAAATCAAGAAGCCCAAGATCATTGAAGCCATCGAACTCATCAAGACCAAGAGAGGAGAACAAGGCTTTGGATCTACTGGAAGAGGAGCCTATGCTACCACCAAGATTACCAAACTTGAGCACAAGAAAGACAAGGATCAGAACAAGTACACATATACCATTGGAGAAAACTTCCCCCTGGAGGAACAACTTCTCAAGATCCTGCACCAGAATGAAGGAGTACTTGCTACAGACTTTAGAGATATCCACAATCAAGAACCCAAGTACTACCATGAAGTTGATACCAGTGATACCAAGCCTATCTACCAGAAAGCCAGACCCATACCACCTGCCTACAGAGGGTGGCTGTGAGCCGAACTCAAGGAAATGGAAGAAGCCGGAATTATCAAGCAAGCTATCAACCCCTGGGCTTCACCCATTGTCCTAGCCCCGAAGAAAGGAAGCAAGCCTGGAGAGTTTGTACTAAGACTCTGCATTGACTACAGGAAGCTCAATGCCATCACCAAGAAGGATAGGCAATCCTTGCTAAATATTCAAGAAATCCTTACCACCCTTAGAAGTGAAGCCAAATACTACACTACCTTGGATCTGTTCTCCGGCTTCCATCAGATTGGTCTCACTCAAGATGCCAGTGAGAAATCAGCCTTCATTACACCTGATACCACCTATATCTACCTGCAAATGCCATTTGGAATGTGCAATGCCCCAGCAAGTTTCCAGCAGATGATGAATAGAGTCTTCAGTAATGAGATTGGAAAATGGCTCTTTGTCTATGTTGATGATGTGATTATCTTCAGCAACATTGCACAGGAACATGTCAATCACATACAGCTAGTCCTCAAGAGACTCAAGGAGTATGGCCTCTACATCAAACTCAAGAAATGCAAGTTTGCCACTCAAGAAATCGCCTACCTAGGACACCTCATCAACCAGACTGGAATCCACACAGACCCCATGAAGATTGAGGCTGTTGCAGTCTACCTGAGACCCAGAATAACTACAGAAGTCCACGCCTTCCTTGGACTGGCCAGCTACTACAGAAGATTCATCAAAGGATACTCCAACATTGCAGCACCTATCTACAAGCTACTGAAGAAGGAGACCAAATTCAAATGGACCAAGGAGTGCCAAGAAACCTTCAATGAACTCAAGACCAGGTTGACTCAAGCACCTATCCTCAGAAGACCAGATTGGAATCTAGAATTCATCCTGTAGACAGATGCAAGTGCTATAGGACTTGGAGCAGTCCTAGCTCAGAAGAAAGATGGACATGAATATGTCATCTCCTATGCAAGCCGAGGTACCCGCAGAGCAGAACAGAACTACGAGTCATGCAAGCTTGAATGCTTAGCAGTAGTTTTGGCAGTAGACAAGTTCCACTACTACCTAGCCAGGAAACACTTCACTATTCAAACAGACCACTCTGCTCTTGCCTGACTATTCCACACTTTGAACCCCAAAGAAATATATGCCAGATAGATTTACAGGCTGTAAGAGTATGACTATACTATCAAGTACTGCTCAGGAAAGACCAACACCAATGCCGATGCACTCTCAAGGATACTCCAAAACACCCCCATCAAGACCATTCAATATGAATAAGGAGCTATACTATGGATTAATCAGCTACCTTTAGCAGCGGAAGATGCTCAACCACCTCAAACCCTGGGCAATCACCATCATCAACCGGACTTGGAAACAGTTTGAATTAGACAACACTACACTCAGAAAAGGAGGAAAGCTAGTAATACCTGAACACAAGAAGTATCAAGTAATGAAGGAAGTACATAAGCAAGGACACTTAGAAGGAACCAACACATATGATAAGGCAAGAAGAACTATGTGGTGGCCCAAGATGGAAGAAGACCTGCACCAATTTGTCAAAGGGTGTGACAAGTGCCAAAAACAGAAACAAGATCAGCAAGACCAGATACCTGGGTCATCAAGAATTGAGCCTATCCCCTTCCACCACATCACAATAGATATCATTGGACTACTACCAGTAATACTATCAGGAAACCACTATATTATAGTTATTGTAGACCTCTTTACTAAATAGATAGAGACAGGAGCATTACAAAAAGCCAATGCCCTCTCTATAGCTGACTTCCTACATCAAGAAATCATCTGCTGCTACAAGACACCAAAGCAAATCACAACAGACCATGGAACAGAATTTGTCAATGGATTCCATGAGATAATGTATCGGAAATATAAGATCCAGCACATCAAGACCACTGCATACCACTCTCAAGGAAATGGACAGATAGAAAGAACCAACAAGACTCTCAAGAACATCCTAGCAAAGATCTCAGAGACATATGAGAATTGGGATAACTATCTCCCAACTGCCCTCTCTGTCCTACAAGACATATGGTCACAGAGTATACATTTTACTCTAAGAGAGTTGCTCTTCAGAGAAGAAGATTCTGATGGAACCTCAGCCATAAATCTAGACCTAACTTAGAGACAGATTGATGCAGAAATCTGGAGACTATACCAAATCAGGAAGAAGGCTAAAGATTTCATCACCAAGTCACAAGCACTGATAAGAAAGAATGCGGTAAAGAATTACAAGGCCCTAGAACCCATCCGAATCAGAGAAAAGGTTCTACTGTATCAAAATATAGTGGAAGCCTCATGGTTGCGAAAACTGGAGCCCAAATGGGAATGACCCTTCTACATGTAAGATATCAAGGGAACTACCTTCTGGCTTAGAAAAATCTCAGAGACCATACTGCCTACCACAGTACATAGGAACAGACTCAAGAAATACTACGAACCTATACAAGAGAAGCAAAACGTGATGACCGCCCATAAGGTTCTAGTCCACGAATTATAACAGCATGTCTTGTGACCAGCAGGCTATCTGTCTGGACCATTCTCTAAGGGATACAGCACTGGCAACTACTCATCCATGAGACTTTCGAAGTCAGAGGAGTTCGAACCATCAACTGATTGGTCAAGATCAGAATCAGGTCCTTGCTCTATATGAAGGGAGCAACTCTTTACCATCACGCCAAAATACAAAGAGAAGACGCCAGCCCATAAATACCACTTTTCAATCTCTTGCCAGAGGTTATGGGATCAGCAAATTTTTCAGGACTGGACTAATGAATAAGGATGCTCAGGAAGATCCTTATTCAGGAGGAAGATATAATGGTGACCCCAGAATGATGACATCAGTACAGGAGACAGCCTTTTCTTGCAAGCCACTAGATCGAAGCACAAGAAGATCATACGGCATATGAGATGAGCAATGATGACCAACTGTGAGTCATTGTGACCACAGTATAAGCATCCTGAAGAATATAAAAGAAGGATCAAGGAACCGCAGTAGCAGCAACCAATAAGAACCACCAATCCCAAAATAGCTCAAAGACTTACTACAAATGAAATGCCTGCCACCCACCAAACCTCAAGGTCAAGGAACCACCAAGGTATCTCAGTCGAGGAAAGGATGTTCTAAGACATCAGAAGAGCCATGAGGACCCACTCAAGAAGGACTCCTAGTGTCAACCTGGGTACTGCAGACCCCTATCACTTTATCTTCTACTGCTGTGAAATGGAAACAAGGATCACCATTGCTACCAAATGCCTCCAAATATGGCAGGAGTACGAAATAGGAAACCTCCTCTGCCGGGAGTTCCCACAGGCCAGCACCCAAGAGCTACAAGATGCCACTCCTATGGATATACACGAAATGAGGACAGCTAAGAAGATCCATCAGATCTTCAGGCATACACCATAGTCAATCCCCAACTTGGAGTATGTTAGAGTCTCAGACTTCAGAGACCTGTCATCCCACTGTATCAATACACTAGAAGCCAGAGTGGCTACAGAAGCCCAGTCTACTATCACCCTCAATAGTGAAGAAGTAGAAGACTTCTGGCATCCTATCCTTCAGGACAACCCAGACCAATTCCTGCAAGGATTGATCTCAGTATTCCAAGGCCCAAGCATCCGAGTTAGATCCCCTCAAGACCCCACATTTGTCCCCTATTTTGTGGAAGAGAACCTCATAGACTGGAGAGCTCCAGATCTTATTCCCAATTTTCCTGCCACTGCCAAATGTGATGACGTCATCAGTGATGCCATCATCCCACATGACATACCCGAAATACACGAAATGTGTGACCTATATGAAGAATTTGCGGATCTCATCTCCTTCAGTAATGATGATGATGATGAAGCCCCCATGGTCCTGAACTTTCTGCTCTAAGTTCTTTGTTATACTGGATAATACCAGTACCAGTATTCTCATGTAACACCAGATAATGCCAGCACTGGTATTCTGAGGTGATGCGAAATTGTTCCAACACCAGTATTCTCATATAACACTGAATAATACCAGTCCTGGAACTTAGTAGTTTTAGTTATTGGAATTTATATTTAGCTTTATATCTTAGCAACCATTGAATTATATTTTGTATAAATACCCCTCTTATTTCCTCTGAAATAAAGTCAGTCAAGTTCACTTATACACACTTCCTTGCAAGCAATCTAAGAGATAACAAGATAGTTAAAGATAAGAAGTTTGAGGACTATAAGTCCTTGAGAAGGTACTCTAATAAGAACTTGCTTATAACAAACTTGAGTTAGTCTAAGAGATATACCTTGAAGAGAATCTGGTGTATTTGAAGGACTTAGTGACCACTACATGACAATATATAGGTTATTTAAAAATAGTAAAACTTTTAAATTTTATAACTTTTAAGTTTATAAAAAAATATATATATATTAATAATTTTTTATATTATTTTTTTTTTCTCATAAAATAAATAAAATAAAATAAATTGAAATATATAAAAAATTATTTTTTATAAACTTTAAAAGATATTCTTATATATATATCTTATCCTATAATATATATAGTATAATATAGTAGATATATAACTGTATAAGTATATCAGATTTCTGTATTTTGAAAACTTTGATCTTCTTTGACTTTATAGAGTTCTCAGGATGCAAGAGTGAGTGAGATAGAAGTATATCTGCCTATAGACTTATTATTTTCTCTTTGCTTTGAACTATTTTGATCTAAGGTTTATTCACTCTAGATACTAGGGATATTTATATAAGTTTGCTAGCTATAAGATAGATAAGTTATAACTATGTTTCCTATAAGTCACTTTTCAATATCTGTTAAATCTTTGATAATTGTAAAACTTTAACATTTGCAAAATATGACTGCTATTTATAAGGCTATACTCTATTTGGAAATTGGATTCAGATACTGTGATTAAATATCTATTCTCCTAATTTATGTTTCTAATTTGGATCAACTGTCACAACTTTTTCCTGAAAGAGTAATTTATTTCTAAAATATCCTATTCACTTAAACTCCCAAGCTTCTATGATTTACATATATCTCTTTATACTGTATGATTTGTATCTTTACATTTTCTCAGTAATATCTCTTGATATATCTAAAGTCTCCTAGAGCTACTTTTTAGAAATAATCTAGGACTTGTTCATCTTCTTTGAATAACTTATATACTTCTTTAGCAATAGTGATCTGAGTATAAGAGAGCTGATATTCTCTGATCCAGTCTTCTTTTCTCATCTCTGATCATGAGTTTAGTAGCTATCTCAACTTGAAGTATTCTTGAAACTTAGTCTGGTTCTGGTAGGTCTTGAAATGTGAGATTTATGACAAATGTATCTGAACAATACTCTGGATATTGTTAAAGGATTCTTCTATAATTAGTGACTCAGTAGAACATTGTCTTTCTATAGCTTATTGTATAGTACTGGTGATCTTGGGGGCTGTGATAGTACTCTATTGATTAGCCATAATACTTCTTGAGTTAGTTTTAATGAATAATAGTGGGGATGATTCTGAGAGTTTTTGTAGCCAAAAGGTGGTTTCTTTTATATCATACATAAGGTAAGATCCTTCCCACTTAGGCTTCAGTTTTTATGACTATAAAGCTTCTACCATATTCTAATATACCAGGACTTTATCTCTTATCTTGATAATCTCTAGAGGCTTGTGAGTTTTCTCTGCATTATTCCATTATAGTATCTGTGCCTTTATTATATAATCCTCAGTCTTCTTTCTAATTTGGTATAGTTTATATATTTCTATATCTATGCATTTCTATACAGTATCTCCATTAGATAATAAGGTTCTTTAAGAACTTTCTTCTCCAAATAGTATCTCTTGAAAGGTGAAATAAGTACTTTATAATCAGATATCCCAAAGAGTAAATAATACTATTAGCAGATTGTGATCCCAGTTTTCATAATTATTACAGATCTTGATAATGATATTCTTGAGGATCTTGTTAGTTCTTTCTACTTATCTATTTCTCTGAGGGTAATAGACTATAGTCTGAATGTACTGGATCTTATACTTCTTATAGTAAACCTCAAAGAACTGATTTACAAATTTCATTCCTCTGTCTATAGTTACTTGTGCTGGGGTCTTGAATTAGCAGATAATTTCTTTGTGGAAGAAATCAGTAATTAACTGTGTATTGACTTCTTTGAAGGGTCCTACCTCTATCTATTTTATGAAAAGGTCTATGATGGTAATGATATATTAGTTGCTATTCAAATTCAAAAGTAGGAGACTGATTTTTTTTTTTTTTTTTTTTATAGTCACTTAGACTCCTTTATTCTACTAGTCTATAGAATTACACTATCTATGTATCTTATTGATTGCCTTAGAACAATAATGAACCCAACCCTTTACTATTTAATAATAATATAAGGAAGAGCCCTTCAGCCCACACCTTCTTTCCACCTCACCTCCTTCTCACTAAGTATGAGGTGCTCCTGACTCCTCTGGACAATGAGTAGGGGACTGATTATATCTATTACAATATATGCAATGGGGTTCTATGTATACTAATCCTGAGGTCTGATTTCATTACTCTTGTTTCTGTTTCTGACATTTGTTACAAGTCTTGACAAATTATCTGATATCTTTCTTCATTTCTGATCACTATATTGTTCTTCTTACTTTATTGAATATATTTGTTCCTCTTAGATAGCTGAGTTCATATACCAATTTCATTACTTACTCCTTCTTGTATTCAGATATAATTAGTAGCTTTCCTTTCTTTAGTATTTCTTCATCAGTCTTAAATTGTTTTTATGTTCTATTAATAATCATTTGTATCCATTCTTCCAGATGTTGGGGCATCTTTTGCTGTCTCAGATAGGTGATAATTCTATAGTAAAGTTTCTTATTCATAGTTAATTTGCTAGTTGGGGGTCCTTTAAGATATCTATAAGAGGGTATCTACATTAGCATTAGTTCTTCCAAAGTAGTGTATGATGGTTATATCATAAGCTTACAACTTCATAATCTATCTGGCATAGATTTCTTTGGGTTACTTAGTGGTCAGTAGCTAGGTAAGGGCTGAATAATCTGTCAGGATAATAAAGTTTCTTCTGATAAGGTAGTAGTGGAACTTTTCTATAGCTCAGATAACTGTAAGACATTCTAACTTATAGGATTCATATTCTTTTTCAGCTCCTTAAATCTCTTAGCTGAGATATATAATGATATATTCTACTTTGTCTTTTTTCTATACCAGAACTACTCCTAGTCTATGAGTGCTTGCATCTGTCTGTAGGATAAATTCTTGAGTTCAATTGGATCTTCTGAGAATGGATACTTAGATCAGCCTAATCTTGAGTCTATCAAATACTTTTTGTTATCTATCAGACTATTGAAACTTGATATCCTCCTTATTGAGTATATAAATTAGACCTATAATATTAGAGAATCCTTTGATAAATCTGTAGTAGTATAAGGCAAGTCTCATGAAGACTTGGGCTTCAGTAATAGTAGTGGGTCTTGGATATACTACTACTACTTGAATATTAAGAAGGTCTGTATGTATTCCATCTCAGTTGATGATATGACCAAAATAAAAGATTTTAATTTCTACAAACTTATACTTCTTAGACTTAATATAAAGGCTATACTTTCTTAGCTTTTTCATCTACTGGATGTGCTGCAGATGTTCTTCAGCTATCTTACTATAGATGATAATATCATCTATATATATAAACCATTATTCATCTTTTTATATTATAGCAGAAGATTTTGTTCATTATTTGCTGAAAGCTTGCTGATGTATTATATATTTCAAATAGTATTCATAGATAGATATAGGTTCTATCTGAGGTAATAAAGGCTAATTTTTCACTTACTGCTTCAGTGGGGCTAATCTGGTAGAATCCTGAGTATAAATCCAAGGTACTGTAGTACTGTACTTTATCTCCAAAGTTACAAGGATGTCACTGATGAGGGGCAGTGGTTGGCAATCCTTTTTTATAACCAGGTTGAGCTTTTTATAATTAGTACAGAGCCTTAGGGCAAATTCTCCTAGTTTGCTTTCTTTCTTTAGAGCTAATACAACTGGTGAAGTCCAAGGACTGCTGGCTTCTTTGATAATACTAGTTTCTTCTATCTGCTTGATTTCTTCTCTGAACCATTTGTGATAGGCTAGTGGAATTGGTCTTGCTTTTTGATAGATTGGTTCAGTGTCTCCTATGTCTATATCATGATAGTAGTGTGGGGTCTTTCTTTTGAGTTCCTTCTTGAGTGGGAATTTATCTCCAATGGTATAACTATGCTTATTTATAGTTTTCTCCTTCTTGTGATCTAATTTAGTAATCTTAGTACTAGTGAATACTTCTCTTTCTGTGGATCCAAATTCTTTCATTTCTCTTTCTGTTTCCTCCAACTTCTTGACTTCTATGATCTTTGGCTGAAGAACTGGGAAGATTAATATCTACACTAGTTAGTTCTTCTTTTTGATTGAAATAAGATTATAGAGTTATAGTTTCTAGCAATGAGTAGTATTTCTCTAATGTAATCTAAATTGATAACTTCTCCTTTAATAGTAATCTCACTCTTACCTAGGCTGCTTCTTGTCTTGAGAATTCTGATATGGTCTTTTGTAATGGTCATCTCTTGACCAGTTGTGAGTAGGGTAGTTGTCTGGGGCTCTAGTACAGTTTTCTCTACTGTAGCAATATCTATTCTGACTGCATTCTGACTTGTATTCTGATAGAACTGTATCAGGATAGATTTTCTGAATCTTAACCTTGATTTCTTCTTCATCATTACTTTTCTCTAGGAGGGCTAGTAATTTGTTATTCTCTTTTTCTACCTTTTCTTATTTTGCTTGTTTCTCAAAAGCCTTCTGTCTTCTTTCATAGTATATTTTCTTGATTCCACTAATACACTAGTACCAATCATCAATATATTTCATGCAGTACATCTTGATTCCATAAGGGCAGACTCCTTATAGTTCATAATCTTTAATGATCTTTTGCACCATTCTTCTTCACTAATCCATCTGACTTTCTTCTTCTTTTTCTGAGTAGTCACCATATAGGCTTCTTCTTACTCACTTTCTTCTTTCTTTATCTTAAGCAGTACTCTTTTGTTGACATTGATAAGGATTTGCATCTTCTGACCTTGGTAGATGATCTGTATCTTCTGAGCATTAAGGTTAATTATTGCTCTGACTTTATGAAGTCATTGGTTGTCAATAAGGATATCATAGTTGGTAGTATTGGTTACAATCACATCTACTGGGATGGTCACTCTTTCAAACTTGATGAGAATATCTTAGATCTTTCTCAAAAATATAGCTCTTGTGTCATCTGCTATGATAAATACCAATTTGATTGCTTCTTCAACCTCCCAACCTAGGCAGTTTGCTACTTTCTTGCTGAGGAGGTATTTTTTTACTCTAGTGTCAATAATTGTTTCAGATTCTATCTTCAATATAACAGGTTGCATAGGCAGATATCTTGTGATTATTCTTCAAAGTATTCTTAAACATTATTGATATCAGTTAACTTTCATCCTTATTCCTTAGTTGTCTCAGTAAGTCTGTATCTTATTTGCTATCTAAATGTGAATATTTCTACTAGCTGGCCAAAAGTTATATTGACTTTTAGTTAACTGAGGTCTTTGAAGATATCATACTTGAAAGTCTTAGTCTTGTAAAGCTTTTTCTTGTAAAGCTTTTTCTTCTTTTCTCCTTTACTAGTTTAGGTAGTTCCTCTTGAACAGCCTGTTTCAGCTCCATATCTTGATCTATTTCTTTATCTTGGCTTTTTATAGCAGTTTCTATCTGTTTTTCCACAGAGATCTTCTTAGGTCTTTTTAGTAGTCTCTTGTAGGGTTGCTTGTAGACATTCTTCTTAATAGTCTCTATAGGATAGGCTTTCCATTCTTCTTCATCTGATTCTCCAATCTTCTGAAGGTAATGATATTGGTCTGTTTATTATTTCAAGTAGCATTATTTGACTGGGCCTTGCATTTGATTTCACATATATTTATATGAGTAGTGGACTTCTTCTCTACAGATATAGCAGATACCTCTCTTCTTATCTATAGTGGCAGCAAACTTCTAAACTAGGTAGTGGTCTCTTCCTTTCATTTCTATTACTATATCTTCTAGGTGGGCTGTCATTTTAGCAAACTTCTTAGTAAGTTCCTCCATTGGGTTGCTATTTCTCTACTACTCAGTAGCTCTTGACTGAGATATATTTCAATTGATCACTGTAGTAGGTATCATACTGGTGGTCTTAGATACTTCAATTCTAACTCTAGTAATTCTTTCTATTATATGGTCTTATAATTCAATATTAATAGATATAGATAATATTTTGTACTAGATCCAGAACTACTAGTGATGAGCAGATAGCTAGAACTATCTTTGGGTAAACTCTTTTTATAAAGATTACTTCAGCTACTTAATCTTAGATAATATCAGCATAATTAGAAAAAATTATCTAATATCAGATTCTGGTTTAGAATGTATTTAGATCCTCTTTATTTCTTAGTATATTATATTGAGTTAATATTTTAGAGCTTACTTGATCTCATCTATATAGTAGGTGGCTCAGAGCTAGACCTTCTGTACTGTCAGTATAGTATTAGCATAATTTTCTATATAGATTGTAGCTATGAATACTGCTTTTGCAGAATCTTATAGGCTAAAGAGTATGAGGGCTACTTGCTGTACTACTGTCAGAGTCCTTATAGCCAGCCTGGTACTCTACTAGTATACTATTATTATTCTTCTTTCTATCTATAATAGCCCAACCTAACTTAATCCAAAAAACAGTTATTTATATCAGAACTATACTCACTAGGAAGCTTGTTAAAGCTCAGAAGACCCTACTATAGATATTGATAACCTACAGATAATCTATACTAATAATTAATATCTAAGGTTGACCAACTCTCTATATAGTCCATAAGCTACTATAATAATATCTTATTGATAATAGTAAAAGGAAGAAGATACTACATATATCAAAATAGATATATTCTAGATATAGTCAGAAATATATATCAGAAACAACAAAAAAGTAGAGAAGATACTGATCTGATATCAATAAAGAGATAACTCATACCAATACCCCTCTTCTACTATTTAGCAATAGATATAGTAAACTAACTTAAGGTAGAGAGAATATAAGTTATAGAGAAGAAACTTAGAAAAATATCTATCAAATCTTATAACCAGTAAGATAGTAAAGAAAGAGTCATCTATCTTAAATTATATATTCTATATTATTATTATATATTGCTTATAAATATTTATTAATTATATATATATATATATATATATATATATATTATAGTCTATTAATTATATACTTATTAGTCTTTTATTTAAATATATACTAATTATCACTTTATTAAATATATATTTTAATTTTAAATATACAAATAAAATATCTACTCTATAACTTCTTTAATATAGTATTTTCTTAATTATTATAATTATTAATATATATTAGAGAGATATTTTTTCTTAACTACTGATATTAATAGAGCTAATAATCTTTATTAGAAAATATAGAAGTTCCGATTATTTTTATTAATAATATATTTTTAGATATTTTAAAAATAATATAATATTTAATATTTAATATTTACATTAAAATAATTTATTTATTGTTATTTGAATTATATATTTTAATAATCAATTCAATTAAACAAATTAAATATATAAGATAAATTTGATAAATTAAAATTTATTATACTTAAATATATAAGTTATGTTATTAAATTTTAAAAAATTAGAATTAAATTGAACTTTAATTTGAATTACACTATTAATTTAATTTGAATCAAATTGGTCTTTTATTTAATACAAATATTTCAAACTAAATTATATTTGATAGAAAATTCATTTTTATTTAGTAGTGATAATAATTATGGAAGATAAAAGTACCAAAAATTATCTCAATGATAGTAAGAAAATGCAGTAAGCCAGCTGCAGACTGTTCTTATGCAAAGATGGTTTGATAACAAAGAGTAAGAATTATCGAGCAGATGTCTTTTTTTTTTTTTTTTAACGGACAAATATCGAGCAGATGTCCATCATGTTCAGATTGAACTTCTGGAACGCGCAACACGTGATTCAGAGGTATGCATTCAGCCCTTAGACGTCATTCATTTTCATCCCTGTACTATAATATCACGTGACGTCACAATTTCGTATTTGTCGGAACTGCGAAAGTACCTTCACATTCTATCCTTTTCGCCCTTTCACTCTGACCAACCTTCCTCAAACTCTTGTCATCTTACGCTATTTTCTCCTACTGCTCATTTGTAACTGCAACCTCGTCTTAACTTTTCCACAGTAATTTCAAACCCAACAAATCATCATATCAAATCAAGGTCAGTTTTCGATCGGCTCCATGTTGATGGAATGGAGCAAACAACCCTAGAAGACAGGTCCGGATGACGTGCAGGGAGAAATACGTGACCGCATCGGCATGTTCCCTCGACCAGGGACCGTATCCACCATGCTGCGATTCGACTGGGACCGTGCTACACCCCATACCACGCTCCTGTGTTGAGGGTATGAGGAAGAAGAGCGTCCGGGTTTACGGATCAGCGGCGTGCACCAACCAGCCGATAAACACCTTGCTACGCTTCGTGGAGTTGATTCCGGACTTCTCCACGACGTGCACGTATTGGTGGACTAGCACCGTGCTACGACCATAATGCTACACTCCTGTGCTGCTAGTATATGGGTGACGAGCGCGCTGGCCGACGAGCTTGGTCGATTTCTGATTTAGCATTTTTGCTAACCCATATTTTACTAATTTATTCAGAAAAAAGACACCGTTTTACCATCCATGGATCTTTCCACGCTGGATTGGCCGGTATGTTTTATGATTTTTTAGCGGTATTGCTGATAACGCTTCTTAACCTTTTTCCTGATTTCTGCTTTTAGACTACCGGTCCTGGCCATCCTCGAGAACAATTACTATGTGGGAAATTTTTACCACGACAAGTCTCCGCAATCGAGTATCAATGACGCGCGTCAAGGCCTTGCGTCCGAATTGGAGGAAACACGCCGAGGAGCTGTTCGCCGAACCAGGCCGAGGGATGAAGTACCCTACTAAACCCGTAAAAAAAAGGAGGGGGGGCGGGGGGGAAATAGGTTAATAGGTTAGTAGGTTAGTACTATGCCGCTATGGCGGGCCTTTGAAATGATAGAATAAAAAGAGTCACACTCCGATCAAATGTGGTGGGTTGTCAACGGACAAAGAAAAGCACAAACAGAAAGCATAGCGTGAAAGAAAGGAAAGGGGTGGAGGCGGTGATGGTTGGAAGAGTGCAGTGGCTATTTCTCCCAACTTCCCGTGACCCGATAACGCATTTCTCACCCTACCGTCAATTGCCAGTCACGTACGCTGAAACACGAACCGTGAAATCTAGTCAATCGAATGGCAGCATATGAATTAACCTGTGATAATGTATATCAGGCCGAACGGAATTTCCGCTCTGAACTGTCTCGATGGTTATGATGAAATCATGTGACTTGACCATAGTGATTCGATGAGAACAGTGACACATTGTTCAGAATGACAATTAGCTGCATTATTTGCAGAAAATTAACTGCCATTGATTATTCTCACATTATCCGCATTATCTGCATCTGTATTATCAATATAATCTGCCATTTCAAGACTACGTGCCAAACCCGTCCCACTAGGTGTCAATGTTCCGCAGGTTAGGAATGGGGAGTGGTGCATGCAAAATATTTATATTGTGATCCTTTTTTTGGGAGGGTAGAAAATGCAAGAAGGAACGCCATTCCAATCATATAAGAGAACTCCTAAAGGATTCGGTCTGGCTTGTACTTGTATCCGGGGTGTGAAAAGTTATGGTGTGTGTAGGTAGGGAGCGAAAAACTCGGCAGGTTTTTGGAATGCAAATGAGGCAAGATTACCTGTGTTGGGAATAACGGAGATTGATTTTATTGATACTCTAGTTACAAGTTCCAGAAATTGTTGATGAATGTAAAGATTGATGATGTGTTATTGATGATGTCCACATCTAAATCAAGCCACTCATATAAGATGTAACCCAAGTGCAATAATAACCCAAGTAACAGTAAGGATACATACAAAAGAAAGTAAGACCTAAAATATAAATAAGCTTAAAAGAAACTATTGTTTCTACTAATAACAGTTTATAGATATATATAAAAATATAAGATATATATATAAAACAGTTAAAATATAGTAAAAAAGACTTTTAAGCTCTTAAAAAGTATCTCATAACTATTAAAATAATATATATATTGTAATGGTGACTTCAGAATAATGACATCAGCACAGGAGACAGTCTTTCCTTGCAAGTCACCAGATTGGAGCACAAGAAGATCATACAGCATATGAGATGAGCAATGATGACCAACTGTGAGTCATTGCAACCACAGTATAAGCATCCTGAGGAATATAAAAGAAGAATAAAGAAACTACAGTAACAGCAACCAACAAGACCCACCAATCCCAAAATAGCTCAAAGACTCACTACAAACAAAATGCCTGCTGTCTACCAAACCTCAAGGTCAAGGAACCACTAAGGCACCTCAGTTGAAGAAAGGATGTTCCAAGACATCAGAAGAGCTATGTGGATGGTCTATCTCTCTCTGCTACAATTCATATTACACACACTTTACAACATACTTTCACATCATTTATTAGAGAAAGATATTAAGAAGATGTTAATCAGCAAGCAAGCTGATGTGTATACTAGGTCAGGTGGACCTGGGGCCTTTGACTGGCAGTATGTTGGAAGAGGGTATGGACTGGGGATGGGGTCTTTTGGTAACTCAAGTGGACTAGGCAGCTCAGGTAGTAGAGGTGGTACTGGTGGAGAGGCTGGAGAGCAGCAGGGGAGGAGCTTTGCGAACATGCTAAGGACTGAGAGTTGGCTGATGGGCACTCATAGTGAACAGATAAGAGGAAAGGGGAAGCAGAAGGTTGGAGAGGCTGGGGGAGCTGGGCCTTTACTGGGTGGAGGTAGAGGAAGTGGAGTAGCTGCTGGGGGTAGTGGTGGAACTGCTGATGGTAGTGTGATGGGGAATCTGGAAAAAAAAAAAACAGCTCCTTTCTCTGCTACCTTACTGATCACAAGGTTTGGTAGGTGATCTTCCGAGTCCCCTTTCCCCTAGTATCCCCCCCTCTACCTCGGGTTGGTTTGCTGTGCCTGCAGGGGCATGGTGGGAGGAGGGCAATGGTGATGAGTTGCCCCTTTATCAGTGTCGGATCGGTGCTTCCTCCACTTTTTCATAGATTCTGGTGCCTTCAGCTGCGTCTGGGGTATACTTGTTTTGGTGCAGTGCCTTCTTCCTTTTGCCATCGCCAACAAGGAGTTGTCTTGGTATGTCTCAGGCTATGTAGGGAGTCGGCCGACCTTGGGCATCAAGTGCTCAGTGTAGGTTACCTGCAGGTCCTCAGTGCCTGTGGTGGGGCCCTCTGGCTTTGGTGAGCTTCTCGGCAAGTATAGTTCTGGTGTAGGTGACTGCTTTTCGGGTGTTGTCGGGATGGGAGGGGAGATGGCCATCACAGATAGAAGGAAGGGTGATAACGATGAACCAGTAGGGTGCCAGGCTGGGGGCGGTCGTCGAGGCTGAGGCAGGTGCTACTTCGGTGGGGCCTTTTGATTGGTGTGGCATGGTTAGGTGGTAGGTGACACTCTCGGCTTCTTTTGGCAGGTAGCAGGGTGAGGCCCCAGTCATCAGGGGGGGTCAGAGGGCCTGAGGCTACCCATTTCAGGTGTCTTGGCTGTACTCAACTAGAACCAGGAGCTGACACAGCAACGTGATTGAGGCCTGCAGGCTTGAGTAGTGGGGTATTGGGGGTTTCCTCCTGCCTCACGTGTAAGTCCTTTACTCATCTCAACTGGGAGAACCAGGCCCTACCCACCATGTTGTGCTTTGATGAGGGTTTTTCTTTGCCTGTCATTCTCTTTGAGGTGGTAGGGGCTATTCTATTCAGCTTAGGCATAGCCTTGTACATACGTTGAGTTCTCAGATGTGCGCTTTCGGTCATTGGTGTATGGTTGGGTTTCCCCTGGTAGTAGGGAGAGCATGGTGCGCAGAATGAGGTGTGGGCCAAATAGGCCCTGTTGCGCCTGGTATGGTCGAGCTGCTGGACAATGGCTAGCCTAGGTTAATGGGGGGGTAGTGCTTGGTGGGTGGTGGGGGAGGGTTTTGGCCTATATAGTCTAGGTTTCCTTCCAATAAAAATCCGCGGGACATGAGTCCGTTAAAAAAAAAAAAAAAAAAAAAAAAAAAAAAAAAAAGGAAATCTGGAAAAAAATCCAGATGTAACTGTTGATATTGGGGCTGGGCAGATGGGCCCAAAGAGGAAGGGGAATCTGGCTGATGGTGTGACAGGGCTGGCAGTAGCACCATTACTCAAGAAATCAATCTCAGAGTTTGTGGCCACCTTGTGCTTCTGGGGCTTGGCAATGACAGTGAGAATGGTATTGAGGCTGATTTCGAAGCAGGTGGCTGGAGCTGCCTCAGTGAAGTTTCTGAAGAGACTAGAGGGAGTTGAGGTGGGTTTTGAGGAGGTGGGCATATTGGATGAGGCTCTGATGGCTGGAGTAGTAGTTGGGGAGGTAGTGGTCCCTATGGTATATTGCCTGCAGTGGGACCCTAGAGTGGTACAGCTGCTGGTAAAGAGAGTGCCTACAGTGATGGCAGTTGAGATGAGGAGGAGAGTTGAGGAGGTTATGTTGGAGTACAGTGATGTAGTGGATATTGGTTTCTAGATTTGAGAGAGGACTACCATAAGGACTGAGGATATTGATGTCAGGATTCGACTGACAGAGAAGGAGGCTACAGGGAAATTGAGTGACTGGTCAGTGGTGATGATGTGGGGGGCTTTCAGCTGTCAAGTGTTGAGAGTGAAGGGGAGTGAGGAGGAGAAGAATCTACTAAAGGTACTGGAGGAGATGAGTGGAGCTGTCAAGTGGAGGACAAAGGCTTGGAAGGAGTATATAGAGTTGATGCACTTGGAGATTGTAGAGGAGAAGTATATCCACACTGATAAGAAGTAGTGAGAGAGGGCCCAGGGGTGGAGGAGACAGCAGGAGCTTTTGGTAAGTATGAAAGGAGGGTCAGAGAAGAAGTTGGATGGGGCTGTAGAGTCTGGAGGGTGTCTGGGCTAGTAATGGAGGAAAGGAGGTGGGGGCGACCAAGGGAGGGGCTGGGAAGGTGTTGGGCAAGGATCTCTTTGCCAATGGTACATTCGAAGTTTGGGAGCAGGAGTTGGATGGCACTCCCCCACCACTCATCAGGAGGGGCCCAGTTGGGAAGAGAGGGATAGCAGAGGACATGCCAATGCAGGGGGCCCAGCAAGTTCACTTTGGAGTCTCTAATGTGGAGAAAGGGAGCCAGATAGTGGTGGTTGGTGAGGATGAGCTGGTGGATGTCTCAGAAAAGGAGTGGGATGAGGCTGCCAGTATAGGAGCAGATACTACGATGCTCGATACTGGGTGGCCAGAGACCCCTGGAGGGAAGGAGGTGAGAAACCTGCTGTAGATGAGCAAGATCATGGATAACCTAGTGGCTGAGGCTTTGGGAGAAGTTGACCTATGTATGATGCTGGAGGAGTATTGGGCACAGATTCTGCATAGTGATGGAATGGTGGAGGTGCTGAAGGTGGAGATTCTTGCAATCTTCCTGGAGGAGGAGAGATATGAGGTTGATGAGGTGAGGAAGGTGGAGCTGATGGTTGTCGCTGCATACTGTTGGGCAGAGCATCATGGTTTGCAGCTCTGGTAGGAGGCCTGTCTGAAGTACCATGAGGACTTTGAGAAGAAAGAAGAGGAGGTGATGGTGGAACTGCTGAGAGAGTTGGAGGTACAGGAAGCTGGAGAAAAGGAACTAGTTGCTGAACACAACTTGGACTTGGTGCAGGAGAAGCTGAATGTAGACTTGTAGAGGATGGGAGCACTATTTAACATTATCTCTTATAAACAGTATAACCAATATTTTCTCTTTGAATGTGAATGGGTTAAGGAGATCTGAGTGGCATAAGAACATTTTTACTTGGCTCAAGGGTTTGGAGGCTGATCTCTTTTTACTACAGGATGTATGGTGTAAGGATGAGGATGATCGAGTAGAGTGGACTAGGGAATGGGGTGGGGCTGTTGCTTGGTTTGCAAAAGTGGTGATTCTGATGAAGAAGAGTAGAGGGGATTTGGAGGGAATTAGGAGCTGGGGTGATTACTTGGTCTGGGGAGATTGGCATCAGCCAGGGTGGGAGTCAGTGAAGGTCAGTTCTTACTACTGCCCTGCAGTTAGGGGTGAGAGGACTGCATGGATTCAGGAGCTACTGGAGGAGAGTATTCTCTTGGAGGAAGGGGTTGATGTTCTCGGTGGGGACTTTAATATGGTTCGGGATCAGCATTTAGACAGAACTGATGGAGGGAGGAGTGCAGGGGGGAGAAGTGGAGATCTGGATATATGGGAGGAGGTGGAGAAGTTGAGTTCCTTAGGGGATATGGGCAGAATACAGTAGGGTGATACCAGGGTCTACACACATTGGGTGAATGGCTTGGATACAAGAATTGACTGAATTTTGACAGCAGAGTGCTGGGGTTCTGATGTCTGGAAGGTGCTGGAGGTGGAGTGGTGCCCATGGTCTGATCACTGGGGACTGTTGGGGCAGGGGTAGTTTGGGGAGAGTAGAGATAGACTCAGATATTGGCATCTTAACTCCTCCCTGCTGGCTGAGAAGGGATTGTGAGATGCATGGGTAGAGGACATTTAGGTGAAGGTCTCTGTCTGGAGGCATGAGGGTTTGTCTGTGGGTGTCCATTGAATGAGATTGAAAGAGGCTATAAGAGTCTATTGGGGAGAGGTTGGTAGAGAAGCAGGGAGAAGGAGGAGGAAGCACATGGGGTGTGCTTCCAGCAGGTTGAGAAAACTGCAAATGGATTGGGTGGATTTGCTTACTGCTGATAGAGTGGAGGATTGGAGGATAGAGTGGGCAAAATTGGAGATAGTGGAATTATAACAGGTGTTGAGGGAAGAGAAGGAGACTCATATGTGGGGTATGGCTGCTAGGCTATGGTGGCAGGGGCTTGAGGAGGGTGAGTGGTCTACTAGATACTTATCAAGACTCCAGGTGTGGTATCGGTGGGATGGGGTCCTAGATGATGATGGGGACATAGTGCATAGTATACAACAAATCTTAGGGGTTTTGAAGGAGAGATGGCAAAGTTTGTAGAGTGAGAGAGAAGGGGGTACTGATGAGGTGGTGATTGCAGATATACTAGAGGAGTGGGTGCTACTGCAAGTAGCCAGACTGGGTGACTTGATCTTATCAGTGCAAGAAGAGGAGATCTGGAGTGTCCTTGCAGCAACTAAACTTGGCATGGCATCAGGGGAGGATGGATTACCATGGGACTTCTAGAAGAATATAGTAAAGGTCCCCAGAGTTCTGAGTGAGATGGCTGCTCTCTGTGACCATGTTCTTCAGAGTGGTTAGTGGGTTGGAGAGCAGGACCTCAGGCTGGTGACCTTATTGTACAAAGACAAGGGGAGGAGGGAAGACTGGAAGAATTGGAGACCAATCATGCTTCTGGATATGGATAGGAAGATGGTGACTAAGGTGATTATTACAAGCCTGCAGAGAGTTGCCCAACAGGTGCTGGGGGAGGAGCAGCAGAGCTTTGTTGGGGGCAGACTTATAAGAGATGGGACTGCATGGGTGCATAGTATCATTGAAGGGGCCCAGGCTTGTGGACTGGATAGAAGGTTGGTCTTTTTGGACCAAGAGAAGGCCTATGACTGTGTACGGTGAGTTTGGCTGGGCAAGATGTTGGATCAAATTAGTGTTCTCAAAAGATTTCGGGTTTCTATATTGAATCTGCTAGAGAGCAGTTGGGCAGCACTGATGTGTAATAGTCACCATGGTCTGATGTTTTCCTTAGGAAGAGGAGTTCCTTAGGGAGACCCTCTGTCCCCTATTCTCTATGCCCTTTCATTTTTTTTT
>RBNI01001830.1:0-20728 GCA_003990745.1 Jimgerdemannia flammicorona | reverse complement strand
GGGGGGGGGGGGGGGGGGGGGGGGGGGGGGGGGGGGGGGGGGGGGGGGGGGGGGGGGGGGGGGGGGGGGGGGGGGCGATTAAAGTGGCGTGGCTAGCACATATGGTCGCGGCAATAGTCGAGATTGTCCAAAAAAGAGTGGCAAAGGGGGGGGAGGAGGGAAGTGGGGCGCAGTCTTCCATTCAGAGTGCGGTTACACTCAGATCCTCAGATCCATCCGAGTTCCTCATAGTCCCAAACTTCGTCCTCCGAATCTGGTTCGGGCATTCCCCGGTCGTATTCGCGGGCGGAATATGTGAAGAAGACCTCAGTTGTATTACTGAAGTGGACGGCCTTTGCGGAGGTGGCGGAGCTGGCGGATGGAGCGGACGACTCGATGGAGGAAATGGAGGTGGAAGAGCGATGGCGGTTGTCATGGACGACAGTCGGGACGTTGGTGTTCGAACAGGAGTCGACAGGTTCGTGTGCGGGGGAGGGTCTCCCTCGGTTGCTGCGACGCAAGGTCTTTACGTTGTTGATGAATTTGGCAACGGCGGCGAAGGTTTGCATGATGATTGGTATTGTTGGAGGAGGCTCTCACGGTCGGTTTGAAACGTCACGATAAAAGATCGGGGATGATGGGTTGGGAGGATGGGGTATATATACTGGAGCTGGTTCGTGTGCGGTCACGTTCCCTGGTCACTCGACCACCATTACGCATTACCCAGGTCATGCGTCACATGCTGAATGTCGGTTTGTAACTTTTGTAACTCAACCCCCAGTCGAGTCATGGGCTTGGCAACCGCTCCAGTCCGAGCCCACGGATATGAAAATAAACACTTCCAACTATTCCTCGACGTCGTTTCTCGCTACCAACAAGAAGATCGCTTTGTCTGGTGCCTTCGAAAGTGACGGGCCATCATGTGATACGGCGATCTGTACGTCTGTACGTACCTGCATCAATGCGTATGATGGTGGGAATTCCAGCTCCACGGGCATGTGGTCAGTTGGGAGGTGGGAAATCTAAGTTTGGGAGTCAGCCGTACGTACACACACGTTATTGTGATGCCTTCCCCCCCAAGTGACTATCCCACCGTTGCAGATGGTAATTTATGTTGAGCGATAGCTTATTCCCTCTCTCAGGAAAGGGAAGGATGCATATCTGTGATTACTTGGCCGATAAGCATAGACAAAGGAATGTCTTGCCTATCTCCCTAGGTCGTATTTTTTTTTTTTTTTTTTTTTTTTTTTTTGAAAGATTACCGTCTCTCTTTGACACGGCATAGATTAGTCTATCAAACACGGCAATTTTCTCCTCAGGCTAATATCTCGCTGCGACGCCAACCGGCATACGACGGGAAGTTGCCGTGCCGAAAATGGAGATGGGGATTTTGATTCGAAAACAAATATGACATGTGACAATTTATGGCTACCACAATACCAAAATTGATCTAGATCTAAAAAAAATCCGTTTGTTTACTTCAAGCGTCCAATGGGACTGAGCAAGTTTTTACTGGCTCGATGCCAAACACGCATGACACAAGGGTTCAGTGGAGCGAGAACACAAAAATTTATTCTGTATGTTATGAAATGCTGAAAACCTTGGGATTTCATAGTATCGATTGCTTTTCAGAGCATTGATGATTGGCAACAAAAGACCTGTTCATACATATCACGTGAAACCATTCGTGCCCGACACATGCGTCCAATTTTAAGAAGCTTTCTGGCTCGACTCTTGTACGGTGTATTACTTGAGCATGCGTTTGAATTAAGAGTAATTAGTGGAAGCCGTGTAATCCGGGGTGCCATACGTTCGAATTCAAGAGTGGATGGAGGTCGATTGTGCACAAGATAATATGGAAAGGAAGTCGAAGCTTGATAGACGGCGCACCTATTATCGCGTATGTAACACGTTCTTCTGGTCTTCCTCATGTTTGAAATCCATACCCACGGCTCCATTCTTCCCCCCATACCGGGGATTGCGATCTCGGGCACATTCCCCAAAAAAATTCCGCGCCAACATGTTGGAGCTACCTCTCATTTCGGGAACTTACCAGATCAAGGAAATCCCACTGTTATGCGTGACTGTTACGCACCACGCCCCTCAATCATGCAGTTTATTGCGGACAAGTGGGATGAGATGATAAAATGGACAAAATGCTCTAGATCCCATAAAGCTCGCCGAACTATACAATGGTCGTGCCAACCATTTCATACGTTTTAAAAAAATAAAATAAAGAAAAATTGGTAAGTGGTTAGGTAAATGTATCATGAGGGTACCTTTAAGTTGACAATTGAACTTCGCAAATTTGTCATTATTATTAATTCCATTGGTATGATGCAGGCCGTTAGTAATCGGTATTATGTGATCAGCCATAAAGGCAAAGGCAAACCAAAAAGTCCACAGCAGACCCCCCACCGCACAGACCTAAATTCCCCTCCCTCACCTGATTTTTCTTTTTGAGTTGGTTCCGCCGAGGATAGGATGCATTAGTCAACGACCTTCCTTATTTTGTTAAGGGGGTTATCATCCTTCAGAAATTAAGGTTCGCTGCCAAGCATAAAGTCCCAACTGTTGGTGTGCCTTTGTTCTCCATTCCCCCGAGCTCGATGTGGGTCCAGTTCCTTTGTCCCATTTTTTTTTTTTTTACCTTCCGTTCCTCTCGCTACCTCACACTCATTGATCCGTCCTTTAACACTATGCCGTGTGACTGTGCCAGTATGATAATGCATTAATGCATTAATAAGGATGCATGTACATGTATGTACAAGTACCGTTGGCCTTGCAGTTTGCCACCGTCCATCCCTTGTCGGCGACACGAATTTTATTTACTTTTAAGTCTTAATATCTGCTGATACCACATTAGGGTCGGTTCACACACATCGCCGAACAGTCAAACCCATTCATTTTTATATTAATGTTGCATATGCCTCTCACGCCTCTCGGCTCCCCCGGCTCCCCCCAAAAGTCTCTAGTTGGATAAACTACAGGTAAATAATATAACCTATTCCTTTGGGAATCGATAATGCCAACAACGATCGAGCTACGCGCATTCCTTATTAGGCACCGAAGAATCGGAAGTAACGGTAAGGTTCCAGCACAAACTAAATCATGAGTAACCCAAGAAGACAACTATCAGTTGCAATGTACGCCTCGGCATCCGGGAGGGCGGAAATCCGTAATTAACCTAAACCATTTGTCGACTGGGTCGGGCCCGCTTATTTAAAGTCAAAAAAAAAAAAAAAAACCCCCCAAATCTACCACTGATCCCCGGTATCATAATAAACGACAAACACGAGCTCTGCTGCTTTAATTGAAGGGATAGTCTACTGATGAATATCGACTTTTTTTGTGCTGGTACCTACCCACGTGGAAATCCTACTTCAATTTCGGACCATATACGTGATTAGAAACTTTCACAAACTCGTAGAAATTGGTTTCACAAAAATACCATTACTTACGGCCCAGACTCGAGACTTGTAGTCGACTTGGTCGACAATAGTTTATTCCATCAACTTTTCTTTCTTTTCTTTTCCTCTTTTATTTTTATTAAAAAAAAAAAAAGGATAGATCTACACGTCGTATATCTTCACAGTTTGAGTCAAACTTCCACAACTGCGTTCGAAATCACATTTTGGAAGATAATTGATCTTTTATGAACTTCGACACTGTAAATTATGCTATGTGATATTGACTATGTCGAAGCTCGCATAAATATTTCGATTTATAAACTTACAGGGTGTGAGAGGTTAGTTTTTTAAAGAGCAACAAATTCAAAAACTGAGCCATGTACAAAAAAAGATATGAAGGGTCGTTGAAACCACTGCAGTATTCGGCGGAAGAGAAAAAAGAAGAAAAAAAAAACCCTTTTCCATAATGCGGAGAGGGCGCACATAACCCTCTGTCTTGATGATCGGCTCATAAGTATAGTGGCACCATCGGAATAGCCAACCGATCATCAAACATTCCCTGTGTCCTCTCCCGCTTAACGACCGCTATCTGGTCCTTATAAATCGTCAAAAAGTGAGGCAATGTGTTAGTGAAAAGTAAGTCAAGGACATGCTCCTTGGCCTCGTCGAAAATGTCCAATGTGTACACTCCGGAATCAATCTGTTGCCGGATCCGCTCTCGCGTCTGCCACTCAAGGTTCACCTCCAGCACCGACTGCGCGCGGATGAATGTGGTGTAGAAGTTGAGGAAGGTACTCTTGAGTTGATCCGGAACCACCATCTCGTCCGGTTGCAGGTTGGGGATCGAAAGTGCGATGTTAACCAGGGGCGAGGTGATATTGTAGATGGTCGGCGGGGTAATGGTAGTCAGGCGGCTGTTTTCTGAGGGGATGGCCGAGGGGTCGCTTTTTTCCGGCAGACGGGAGGATATGAGGCGGGGAGGGGGCGATATTTCGTTATGGTTGGGTTGACCTCGGTAGGATTCGATGCACATAAGCTTGAGGGTTTGATATTCCTGAAGATCAATGCCATTTGGTAAGTTTTATAGCAGTGAACAATTCCACATTGAGACGCTTGATAAACTTACCTCGATAAATCTCGTATTCTCCGCCGTGAAATCCTTAATGCTGTGTGCACACAAGAGCGCAAACAACATCGGATTTGTAAGGACAAGGGGGAAATCGCGGGTATCGTGATCAGCTGGCTGTAGGGTTTGTCGATAGTACAGCAGCAATGGGATCACGACGGACGAGAGATGGGTAGCGAAACATGCGAGGATAGGCCAAAAGATTGCTTGCACGGCGGGCTGGGCGAGCAGCGTAATCCACAAGATATACATGATGAATCCCAGGGGACACGTCAAAACAGTCCACATGATGTCTTTCATGATGCCGTACGCGTCTGAGGTTCGAATGAAACATAAGTTTTTGTGCTTCGAAAGGCGTATTCGTTTATTTTTTGCATTTGTAAACACAAAAATGTGCGAAGACTTGCCTTGAATCTTTCGAAGGTACAGCAAAGCGAAAGGACAGAACACAAAGAGGTATATGATCATGCCTCCGTCAAAAAGGTAGTATTCCGGCGCGCCAAGATGAGAGCATTGAATTGTCGCGGACAAAACGAGGGTCGAATTCGAAGGAGCGGACATGCCGTTAGATCTCTCAGCAAGCAAGATCGTAATAGCGGGGATCCAAAAGAACATTAGCAAAAGTGTCATTACAACAATGATGCGTCCATCGATGCTGGCTTGTCGTCTTGGTTTAATCAAGTGCCAGAAGGTCCATCTCTCAGCTCGCTCCTCGGTGTCCGGCTCGGTTTTCATTTTGAGCTGGTTTAAGCGCCATGTAACGATGAGACGCATAGCTCGGCCGACAAAAGTCAATATCCATGGAATTATGCCTGTTGCATCGATATTATTATTATTATTATAATTATGAGATTAGTTCTTCTTGAATGTATGATAATAAACGAAGAAAAAGTGCACAATTCGTGGGGAGGATAGGGATGAATCGAAGCAAGGTTGTCTTTCTCACCGAAGTAAGCCCCCAAGAACGGTATAAAGCAGGGGAAGGTATTATCCCGGTCTTCATAATATACTAACGGCAGCTGTAAAGATTGTGCAATGGTTTGACTGTTAAGTTTGTAATTCAAGTAGAGGTCTTTTAAATAACAATGAAGGACAATAAACCTACCATCAATAGCACGCCAGCGACGCCATTAAAGAACCCGCCAAACACCGTCAGAAGCCACGAGCGTTGTGCAAGCAATCTGTTCTTACGTCCATGGAAAGCGAACAAGATCGTAGTCCCAAAAATAAATACTCCATAAGAGACCCATATTGCGAAAACAACAGTGCCCGTTGTCGTCTCGGAGATGTGCAGCCTCAGGGAACTTGCTGTAAGTGTTGCGTTTGATTCCATTAAGGGCAAGCGGGCTGTTTCAGAAGGAATGTATGCGATGGGTGGAGCCGTTCATGCCCAGGGGCTCAGGATCATGGTGGAGCGCGCCAAGGGCAGAAGAGAGACACCCGCTGTCAGAAAGCTGATTCTTCCGGAATCAGTTTGTAGTTGGATATCTCATCGAGCCACACAGGGCGATTGTCAATGTAACGTGTTGGTGTAATACCCGAAGACGGAGCGTGGTACAAAAGTCGACAAATTCCCATGACTAAGAAAACGCGGCGGCAGCAATGCCACGCATGCGTCACATGGGGTGTGGCAACCCGCACCAAGCTATCAGGTTTGGTTTTTGGAACTCGTGGACGTGTGGTTTTTGCCAGTTCGCCTTACCTAAGCAAGCTGTCGAGCCGACCTTTGTGGGGAGCATGGCGCCCCGAATAGCAAACATGCCGCACAGTTTCAAACTTCGTGCAATCGAGTTCAATTCCCGACTGTCGGGAAGCCGCGTGGATGTTGGGTGTGCCATGTGGTCGTGTCTAACGTGGCGGTCGCGTACAATAATGTTTTCAGGGTCATAGATCGAGGATCAGGGTAAGTCGCACTCATAAACGGTTATATTTCCAGCTGCATAATCCTGATGGTGAACACGGTTAATCTGTGTTGCGCGATTCAACTCCACTGTAAACGAGATAGGTTCCCAAAAGATTTCGTTTTGTCATCGTTGTATGACACGGGTTAAGCTGAACCGAAAACGGAATCTTTCTATACCAATAAAATATTTTGCGTTTGTCAGTCGGCCCAACTGTCGGTGGATGAACAGATTGTGCTGGCTATTATGAATCCCCGTCAAACCTCCTGGCACAGAATGGAATAAGCTTCCCCTCCGTCACTCCGTAAGACCGGGTTGTTCCTGAATTGCTTGTTTTTGATCCCCTCTGGTAATTGCCTCTGCAAGAGAAGATTCAAAAAAAAAAAAAAAAAAAAAAAAAAAAAAAAAAAAAAAAAAAAAAGACCCTGCATTCACCGAGGTTCGGAAAGAAACGATCCCTTAAAGAATACTTTACATGCGGAGTACTGTAGCATAATAACGGTTGGGTATATAAGACATATTCCACAGCTTTGCTATGTGATATGTGAAATAAAAATAAAAAATAAAACCCTCAGAAGGGTAACCGATTGGCTTGCTTTATTTCAACCACCAGCCAAAGTCGTATACGGCGCCAAACAAAGGTTCACGTGAACTGCAATAAGGCTACGTGATGGGTCGGAGTGCAGATTTTCAGTGCGCTCTTCTCACGGATCTATGCCGTTTTTGCGTTGGCTTTGTTTGCTTTGGTGGGGTGCGACCCGTCACAGGCCCATAAAAAGAGTGGTATTACAATCTTGATCTCCCACGATTTAAATAATAGCAAGCGTGGCGACCCTGTCGTGATCAGTGGAATGAGAACGAACAACAATGGTGGGGCACGTTACTAATGTCACCAATGTTGCGAAAGACTTCGAAAAAGGGCAATATCGGCCTCACCCGTTGTTCGGACAAATGTAGACTGCGTGGAATTGCTTTAATAAGAGCGAATCTCAACTGGCTATAATAAATCGTGTTTCTTGTCTAAAATATTTGTGCCACAACACGTGAAAGCAGAAATGACATGTTTCAACGGACCCCGATGACTCGTCAAAAATCGTCCATTCCGTCCATTCTAGATAAGGAAGTGGAAAATATGTCGGCTTCATATTTCGCGACTTGAACGTACGCCCGTCTTTTTTTGTTGATTACGAAGTTGGCCTCCAAGCTTAACCTTGCTGATCTGAGTTCAGTATTCTTTAGTGTACTCAAACAATTTTATTGGTTCCAGTCGTGTGGCTTTTAACGATTTTATTGGTTCCAATCGTGTAGCTTTTAACGATTTTTCATACACATATATAATTTCTCAATCTCTTACTCTTAAATTAACGAGAACATCAGCCCACGCAACAACTATTTCACACGTGGTTCGCCTCGAAATTCTCCGGTCAATTGCTCCATTTGGACATTCAGCTCGAAATGTAATTCGGGAAAGTACCATAACAGGTACGAAACCGGCATGCCATGTATCGTCGATCTGTGATGGGCCCGCGAGACCTGTCATTTTTCTTATGTTTATGGAGTCGTTTCATGAAACTGGGGTGTCGTGTATCCGAATGAGTCCCACGGATTAAGCAGGGGTTTCCAAGCACACAGATTGGAAAAGGCTGGGGATCACAGCCGAGAATACAAGAGTTTTAACGATCGTCTTAGGGCTTCGGTTATGATAGGTTCGAAATATCCAGGCAGATTTTAAGGTTCGATTATTAACGACCAAGAAATGATACTGTTTTAAAAATTGCTTAATTAGTTCCTTTACCTAAATATCTACATCTCCGAATGATATTTTTGTTATAAAGTTCTCTACAAAAATCCCAACGTATTGGTCTACGCGTACACGTCGGTACCTGTCCAATTCGCCGTTGCCAACGGACACTGATCGATCGAACTCACATTATTTCCCCACCAAGCGGGGAAGAAGATGATGTTATTTTGTAGGGCGAAGAACATCACAATGGCGCAGACGGCGATCCCCGAGTCGAGCGCGGCTGACAGGACATAATTGTACTTAACCCACCATGCGGAGTAATTCTTCTTGATATAGAAGTTGAAGATAAAGCCCAGGAAGGCCCAGGTCGGGAGGACGTTGGTCGGCGCGGGAGGATATGGACCAGGACCAAGCATGAAAACTGGGATGGAAACATGCTTGATCCAGCTGTTGGGCCAGCGGCGGTATGCGAGATAAAAAGGAATAGGAAGGAGGAAGCCCCAAAGGAGAAAATAGGCGATGGGGTTATAGATCGTGCCGGCTACATGAGAAGCGAGTGAGTGTGGGGAGAGAAATTAATTTAGCTTTTCCTCCTGAGATAGCACGCAATAGATAATGGTGACATATTTAGTTATTATTTTGAAAAAACGGTTTGCGAATACATACGATAGAAGAACTTGGATGGTCCAACCAATCCCCAAACAACACTGGAAGCACCGAAGAGGCCAGCGTTGGGACAGGTCCAAGGATACGCGGTCGAGGAACATATGTTATCAATTGTGCCCATCAGATAGGTGGTAGTTCCCAGGGAGATGAATGAGGCAACAATTGTACCGACGGTCTGGAAGATGAACATGTCGCGTGGACTGCAGGAGGATCGTACCAAATAAGATTGATTATTTACTTATTTTTTTTTTTTTCGTCTAAAATGTGCGATACTAATGAAGGGCCGCTTACGGAATCTTCATGTAGTGACCAAGTTTAAGATCCTGAGAAAAAGTGAGAGCTTGGCGAACCGTAATGTAGCCATACGTCTTGAACTGGATCAAAACGAAATTGAATCAAAGTAAATAAGGTGCTTTGTGATACATTTAACTTAGTTTAATCCAGTACTCACAATAATGTTACCAATTGGATGACCGGGACGAATCACACCGTACACCCATTCAGAAATCATTGAGATGGACGGACTTTGCGAAGTAACAGCGGTAAGGATTCCCAGCGGCAGGACCCAAGCAACGGCTAGGATCATAGCAATGATGAGCGTCCACCACGGCATATCAGCCGGGTAAACAATCACGGTCACGAGACCGAGAACGAACGCGACGACGAACAAGGAAAGATACCACCAGTTAGGGACCTCAGGATATTTGTCCATCAGCTTCGCGTGGATGTCGTCGTCGTTCTGTCTCGCGGACTTGAACCGGTCCCAGACCTCCTTGCCGTTATACAGAATAGTATGGGAGAGGATCGCGCCCAGCGCGCACAGACCTTGGCCGTACATGATGGCGAAAAATGCGGTGATGCGCACGGGAGAGTACTCCTGGTACGCGGTCTCATCCAGGATATTTTCTTGCGGGATAACGACGCGAGTGCGATTGAATTTTTGGCCGAAGATGTCGTACTGGCGTGTGTTGTAAATAGGGAACTTCTGGGCCTCGAAGCTGTTGGTGTAATAGACAGCGGGGACGAGGATCCAGCAGAAGAAGACAAAGCCGGCGAGCATGTTAGCTTGTGCGACCCAAGGGATGGCGAGCGGACTGGGGAGCCATGCGGCAAGTGTACTCCAGTCCAGGGTGAAGCTGAGGAGGCCAAGACCATTCAGACCACTGCCAAGCTGGGAGACGAGGACGGAGTTGCGGTTGGTCCAGCTGCGCAATTTTAGGCTGATAGTTGACTGGTTTATAATTTAATGTAAGAAACCCACAATTTCGATATAGATCGGCACCTACCAGAGCCACGAGATTGATGTCAGCAAAGGGAAAATGTAGCCGGTGAACCAGTACCAGACGAAGCTACTGAAGAAAGCATACACAAAGAACATGTTCCTAGAAATGCTGCGGCCTTGTTCCCTCTCGGCCTTTTCAACTTCAGGAGTCACCTCTCTGTGGAGTGTGTGGAAAAGGCTAGCATTGACGAGGTTGATGGGCTGAAACGGTATTAATATAATGTACTCGGTGAGATAAATATATTACCCCAATCCAAAATAAAAACCAGACCCACTGTCAGGTTTGCGAAATCAATATGGTAATACATACCCAAACCATGGAGCTTGGCCGCACGAGATACCTTCTCAGGAATCCGGCGAACCCGAAGCCGATCAGCGATGTTGAGAGCACAAGCAAGATTCCGCCACCAAAGCCCCAATCTTGGTCGTAATAGAGCTTAGAAATGACAATAATATCGATGGCCTCAAACGAAGTCGACGCGGCGTTTGCCATAGCGGTGATCAGGACATGTTCTTTGAAGTTGAAAAGGCCCGGGTTGAGGGATACTTCGCTGCCGAAGAGGCTGAACTTCGTGGTCGGCAAGATGTGCTCGAGAAATTTACCGGCGGGATAGGCTAACAGCTGGGCCACCAGTACTTTGATGGTGAGTGGATTGTCGCGAAACCAGAAGAACTGGAGTGGATGATTAAATGAAAGTGTAAACAAGGATGCATGATAAATACTATAAGCTCATATCCATCAATGTATGTATAAAATTGCTTAAATAGCTGTCAGATCAACCTGATTCACAAAGCAAAGCACTATGCTGAAAATGAGGCCCAGCAGCCACGCCCTGAAGGTAGAAGTAGGAAGTGTCGAATTATCCGTGGGCGGAACAGCGGCGCGGACGTCTTTGATGGACGAATCTTCAATGCTGTCCTCACCGGATTGTTGGAATGTCTTTTCCTCCTCGAGACCGAGAACATCGAACCCACGGTCGACTTTCTCGCCAAGATCAACTTCAACCTGTTTCTCTTGTATGGTCGAAGCCATTCTTGTGCAAGGCGCGCAAACGATTATGAGCTAGAATCCCGCAAACCTGGGGACCTGGGGATCGCGCTTTATATAATTACGTCCGAAACATTGCATAAAATCGACAGATGTCGTCGATCCTAGTAACCACCGAGTTGCGGAACATCAGGAATGAACGTTGGAGCTATGGAGTTTCAAATAGGTGGAGCGGCGATCAGAGCACACCATTTCGGTGTAACGGGAGAGGGGGCTAGTTGCGTGAACGGGTGTCGCAATAGGTTTGCAGGTCGGCGATGGCCGAGCTCTCGGGGATACAATGCTTGATAACATGACATGCATGGGAAAGGAGTCGACCTTGCGGCGGAATCGTGAATCCTCAGGTTTGGATGCAAACGAGCAAACGCACGTGGCCATAATCGGCGTTGAGGTCCTAATATTATGACCCATGTGGAGCTAGCCTGCAATTTTTTTTTCAACCACCTACTCGATTATAAAGTGGACCGCCGGCATGCCACGGCCCAAGCGGAAGCCTTGGGGATGATTATCTGGCCACAGAACTGAGATTTTGTTCAGCTACCCTTTTCAAGTTCCGATTTCTAATTTCATGTATATATCATTACTTGTCGACACCGGAAGCCTCCTATCTCTTGTTTATTGTAGCCATCCTCGAATATCATGCTGGATGACAGCTAACATTGGGAAAAGACGTGCCGATAATGTCCCTCTTACACTTACACTTGGGGTTGTGGGAGCAATGATTCCGGCAAGCTCTAATGAGTAGAATGATTCTCTGCCGCGCCGCATCGCGGCGGTCGGTATATATCTATGAGTATCGCTTGTGGCAACCAAAAAACATACGATGATCATTGAACTATGCAAAAAAATAATGCTAATTACAGAAATTAAAGCAACGGCCACCACAATACTTATAATGCTTAAATAACATGTCTGCTTGCATTACAAAGTGAGGCCTTACACCATTTCTTCCAAAACCTGCAACACGACGGTTTTCAGCTTCCCACAAAGAACTAGACAAGACACGGTCTCGATCGTCTACGCGAGCTCCTTCAGCCGCGGGCACCGCGTCACGAGGTTTCAAGTCTCGGCAGGGCGTCCGTGCCGTAAAAAAAAGCTGGCCAGCTCAGGGAAGTAAATCAACGAAGGCGGTGGCGACGGCGACTACAAAAGCGTGGTCGGGCTTATCGAATTGTCCTAGGGATAATGGTGAAGTCAATTCGGATGCAGCGGAGCAGGATGGGGCGAGGGAGGCGATGTTACCTATGATTTCCGTTGCCCAACCTTGAATATGGGAGGTGTTGGTACTCCATTGGCAAATGGAATCACAAAATATCAACTGATACCGGTACGTAAATATGTTAGCCTGGCCTGGTACTTGAACAATCCCTATCCGACTTTGTTGATACCGTTCTTTTCCAGCTGGGCGCTGGTCTTACTGAGCCACTTACATCAGCATCCCACGCGAGAACGTCATTTGCGCGCCGCGTGTACATCGTAAAGGCGTACGGACTGTGCCATCGCCGTTGCCATAGGTGGAGTTATCGGCGAAGACGGTGACAAAACGGTTGCCGGGAAGGCAAAGTGTAAATACCGTGGCTCGACGAAGGTACCGTCGAGGATGGACTTGAAATGGTGGCGCACCTGATGAGGCCTCTGAGGTCGTAAACGATGAAGAATCGCCAGATCAGAAGTCGGTGATTTCAAAGTCGACGAACTCGTTGGAGTTTTTTTTTTTTTTTTTTTGTTTTTTTTTAAAAAAAAAGCACGTGATCGTAACCGTTAAAGCTGAACCCAATGAACAGAGTCTTTGCCACCTGTCGTCGTTACACTGAGATATTGTAATTTCCAAGTAGCTTTGTTTCTGTCGCAATTATGAGGCAACTGAGAAATGGCTTGTGTTTAACCGAGTCGTGGTGGTAGTGGTGCATTGTGCATTGTGCATTGTGCATTGTGCATTGTGCATTGTGCATTGTGCATTGTGCATTGTGCATTGTGCATTGTGCATTGTGCATGTGCATTGTGGTGACATTCCATTACCCTTTATCAATGTGTAGAGTTACATACAGAAAAAAGAATTCAATAAAATGGTCCTTCTTGGCTATTGGGTCAATGTACACGTCTTACCGAGCATTGCTCTCTGTCCTTTTTGTCCTGTCTTGTTTTACTCCTTTTTTTCTTGTCTTGCGTTTCTCCTTGTCATTTTGAAGACATTGCTTCACCTTACCTTGCCTTGTTCCTTTCGTCCTGAGATACTATAAAAATCCTCTCCCCAATGATTCCTTTCCGCCCATCAAGCATACTTCGTCGCCAGCACAGCGGCATCCATTCACGTCAATCACGTCAACTCCACCTCCATCCAAACTTCCACTCGAGCCGCCTCTCCAAGCAATAGAGCGACCTGTGCCACAAGAATCTGAACACACAGAAACAATAGACATTCATCTGGGTCTACGAGAAAGGAGTCAAGATAGTGATATTTAAGAGTCAATGGAGCTGTCCCTAACCCTTATCTGTATTGCAGACAAATATACCTGCAAAAATTATAATTCTTATTTCTTAGCTAATAATTATTTATATCAAGTTTTGAACTTATTATAATAACTATATTTCTATTTATAATCTAATATACTAAATTTAGATTTTTTTTTTTTTTTTTTTTTTTTTTTTTTTAAATTTTTTTTTTTTTTTTTTATATTTATTAGTAAAACTTTATTTTACCTTTTTTAAAACCCATAATATAACATAATATTATAACCAATTATATTTAGCAAGCAAATTTGCCTGCATCTTTAAATTGTCTGCATTTATCTTAAGATTATGGGCTAAGGGAACCAGTTGGACATATGATTATTTAAGCAGTGTTGGCCAGTAATGGCCAATCTTGTCTCAAGGCATCCGTAAATATGATCGCCGACCACTCGATTGAACACAAGCTGCAATAACCCCTGGAGATTATGGAAGACTAAGGGGGCCGTGCCACTCCATTAATCGCGATAATTTACACTACATTCGGCAACGTGGAAGTTGGATAGGGGCTTCGCTTGTTTTCGGGCACCAAAGCGTGGTGAAAAGAGTAGTATTTAGTGGCTTGTGATTTGGGGGTATTTGCAATTATGGAAAGTGTTCACGCGGGCCCTGGGCTCGTCGACTTGTGATGTTCACGCCGGAGTTCCACCGAGCCCGAGTTACTGGTGGTCTCAGGTCGGCAGGGTCATTCTTCTGATGCGCCTTGGTAAGGAGAAAATCCAAAAAACGAGAGGTTTACAGTGAAAAGAAAACATTGTTTCTTATAAGTACATCTCATTTATTGGGGTAGAAACGGATTGTCTCATGGAGAAACATGAAGTTAAGACGAGAGGTTCTACATGTACCCACACAATAATCTGTAGTTTGACGAACTCTGTTCGAAACGGTTTGTCACTGTAAGGTCTCCATGGTTTCCGGCGCCCTCCGAATTTAGTACATTTATGTCTGGCGGGCTTTGTTTTCTTTGCATCCCCGCTCGTATCACGAACATTGTTGTGTCTCATCATGAATTCAAGTATCTCAATATCCCCTGGTCGCTATGTTTCCGTGGTGGTCCCATGGGTCACGGGTGGATATTTATAATACACAGTGATTTTTTGCAAGGCGTGTCCCATTTTGGAAATAGGCTGAGCATAGGACAGCGCTGACGGGTCAATACACTCTAGTTGAGAACGTGAACGAGTGAATAGGCCCTTTCCCCCCACTGGAGAGCACTGACTAGACGACTAACACGACTAGACGCCACTACGACGTAGAAGTCAACAATGGCGGTAGATCACACCAAAATGTTGGCGCAGCCGAAGTTACCAACACACCTTCTTCTACTTCTACTCTTCATGTCGCAACCGCTCGACGTGTTCGCTGGAGGTTCCAAACCACCACCCCCAACAAACATGACAGACTTTGATCCGTTCTCCCTCGTTCCCGTCCCCTCTCAATCTATCACCATCGTCTCGCCACCACCTGGTGCCGTCTTCTTGGCAGGACTACCTCTGCCTGTGCTCTGGACGCAGAATTACATACCCCTACCATCGCCAGGACTCGAAAATGACACAAGAACAAACAAAAATGCCAGCAATACCCTAGATTCCCCGTTCACACCAATCGATAAGGCTGCGCTTGCCTCGACGGCGCTTCACAACTTCACTACCCCCAATACCAATGTAACCCTCGACTTCTTCATCGCCGACAGTTCCCGGGACGTCGACCTGGTCCCGCTCGAGAAGGCCCTGAACGCCGACACCGGTATCTGGATCTTCGACGTTCCCCGGAAACAAAACTTCAGCAAGTGGTACTACGTCGTCATCCACCTGCACGGGGGACCTTCCGCCGAGGGCGGAAATAACATCACTGTCGTCACCGTAGGGCCATTCACAATTTTGGATCGGGAGGCCGACTACTTCTTCTTGACGGGGCCGGATCCGGCCACTGGGTGTGGGAGCGCGTGCAAGCAGTGGTTTCAAGGTGGGACTCCTGTGATGGGTGTGGCAAACAAGGTAGACTTATTTTTCAGCTCCTCTTTTTCCAGATGGTTGGGCCGTTGTTTTCGTCAAAAGAGAGGAGCACGAGTTTATGAAAGAAGGGAATGCATTTGGCCACTGACAGTATCGATTTTATTGTGTTTTATTCATAAATCCGCTTCCTCTATTTATTTTATTTATTATATTTTATCGTACACGTTGCATTTAGCCATTCGTTCTCACATGGTATTCGGAAGTCCCCGGCCTCCAGACCGTCGACATCACGCTTAACGCCACGACGGCAGGAGGGCCCAACGTGGTGCTTGCGCACGGGGTGAACATTAACCTTGGCAAGTACACGATTACGCCCGATATGGTGAGGTTTGTGGCGAACGGGACGTACTGGGTGACGTTGTATGCGTGGGGGAAGACGGGGCAGACGAAGCCGTGGTGGGCGAGGGATGGACCGTACAAAGTTGGGGGTGTATAAAGTTGGGGGTGCATAAAGGGACAATATGAAACATTGAACGTACGTCCTTGTTCGGCATGTAAATAGTGTATGTAATTTTGTAATAGCAAGCATTAGCATGATCAGGAAATACCTAAGTTCAGGACGGGGGTGGTGGACGGGTGGACTGGCGCTGGGCAAATGACATGATGCAACCTCTCATGTGCGATCACATGATAAGAATTCCTGCTGAAGACTGGTCACAATCAACCGCCACTTGCTCCCCAAAAAAACCTTCGCTCTTTCCTGCTCCGCTAGGTCGCTAGGAGAATAAAATCACCCCGACTTGACTTCTTCGCGTCCTTTTGACACTCCCCATCCATTGACTGCCCTGACTTCACAGGAGATCAATCCCCCAAGCTCTGTCAACCTAAGGCAACAGAAAAAAAGAAGACACTAACGAAAACACTCCCAATTATCACCCTAATGGCTTCCCACGTCCCCGACACCGACGCCACTGTTCCCAACGGCTACTCCCATGACGTTGTCGAAACGTTCAAGGCCAAATGGGAACAAGACACCACTGATCTGCCGCGGCTACAGGTCATTGACGAGGAAAAGAAATTCACGTAAGTATCTTTAAATTGTTGGACCTGATCTGGCGAGAGAACTGGACCGTGGAGCAGTTATCGCGTTGCCACCTTGAGGCTGGGGTGGCGTTAGTTATCACAGAGCAAAAATCAGATTCTTGGGCGGGCATAGATGAAATGTTGGCTTTGCACTGTTATAACGCGTCCATCCCACTAAAAAACCTACCTCTGATCTCCAGTGAAGAGATGCCAGACTACATGAAGACATGGGGCCTCGGCGAAGCCGGTTTCAACTACAATGTTGTGGCCGTCTTTGGCTCGCAAAGTACCGGCAAGAGTAAGTATACCACTGCTACCACTTCTTCCTTGGCATGCCAACGTCTCGTACGTTCCTCGCAACCCCCCTAAACCTGCCACTTCCACCAGGCACCCTTCTCAACCGCCTCTTCGGCACCTCCTTCGACATCATGAGCGAGGTCCAGCGCAAGCAAACCACCAAGGGTATTTGGATGTCGCGCGGGCGGGGTATGCACGTACTGATCATGGACGTGGAGGGCACGGACGGTCGCGAGCGTGGCGAGGACCAGGATTTCGAGCGCAAGTCTGCTCTCTTCTCCATCGCCACATCCGAGGTCATTATCCTCAACCTGTGGGAGCATCAGGTAGGATTGTATCAGGGTGCGAACATGGGCCTGCTGAAAACCGTGTTTGAGGTCAACCTGCAGTTGTTCCAGGCACACAAGGGGTATGTAGGCGTTGGGCTTGTGCTTGGTTAGTTTGGAGTGTGGTAGAAGAGGCTCGATTTGGAAAGACCCAAGGGTGTGCGATGAGAATGAATACTCACCAGCAAATCTGAATCGCTACTCTTTCATCAGGAATGAGAAGACACTACTGCTATTTGTGATCCGCGATTTCGTCGGTGCCACGCCGCTTGTCAACCTGTCCAACACACTGCAGGCTGATCTGGACAAAATCTGGGTTGGTCTTTCCAAGGTACGCACGAGCCACATTCTTTATCCAGATCTTCTTTCACGTTCCGAGCACTGACCCTTTCATAACATCTTCACCTCGATTGAAACGTATGCAGCCTGAGGGTTTGGAAGACTGCAAGATCACCGACTACTTTGACTTTATGTACACAGCGCTGCCGCATAAGATTCTGGTGCCGGAGAAGTTCGATGACGAAGTTTCCAAGCTCCGTCTAAGGTGCGCATATTGCTTCTGTTCGCTTGGGTGGTAGTATGATACTGCGAGCTGGTTCGATGCGCGCGACAAATATACCATCCTCAAATTCTGTGCAAACCCCTTTTTGCTTCAGGTTCATCGATCCCCAGCATCCCAACTTCGTCTTCCAGCCCCACTACCATAAACGCGTCCCCGCCGACGGGTTGCACATTTACGCTGGCGGTATTTGGGACAAGATCCAGTCAAATAAAGACCTCGATCTGCCGACGCAACAGGAGCTGTTGGCGCAGTATCGTTGTGATGAGATTGCGAACGTATGCACAGATTTTTATTTAGGGAGAAAGGGGGGGGGGGTTCCCTACTTTTGTATATTTATCAGGCATTATTCCTCTCCATCATTGGGTCGAAACGCATACAAACCCACACATTCCCTAACGACTTCAATCTCGATTTTTCTTGCACTGATCCACGCAGGTCGCCTTGGCTGCATTTACCGCCAAGTTCATCCAATACAAGAGGCCGATCGAGAGCGGGTCGGTCATCGAAAACCTGGGGCCCGAGATGCTCGAAGCACGCAATGTAGCCATCAAGGCCTTCGACAAGGATGCCTCTCGTTACCACGCCGAGGTGTACAAGCGCAAGCGCCTAGAGCTGCTTGCCAAGGCTAACACCTTCCTGCAAACCTATTACCTCGGACAGCTTAAGAATTTGCATAAGAAGGCCTCGGGGTTGTTTAAAGATACTTTGACGGTATGTGTCGTTTTTTCTCTCAAACACACACCACACCCCCCCCCCCCCAAAGAAAAAAAAAAAAAAAGTATGAAGGGTAGAAAGGATTGTATATGGTTGTATACTTAACAGAGACCGATGGATGAGAAGAGAGAATTTAGTCTGTATAGGGGTTTCAATCCGTACAGGAAAGGTGGTAACATTAGGCTTTAAGAGTATTGCCATCAACAAATCATTATTTCTTTCATATAGCAAAACATCAAGTCCCCCAATTACGACTTCCTGACCGCCGTGCAGAGCGCCCGGATGGCAGGCGATGAATATTTCTTGGCCGGTGCCAAAGGTTGGTATTAGACTTCCACCTGCAAACACAACATACGTGGTTCCACGGAAGATTGGTGGTTGCTAACCTAGTCCTTTTATCGGGTGCGCTTACAATCCTCTTTTCGCTTTTCAGCTATCCTCCTGCCCGAAACTGACTGGACCTACGAAGATGAGCACGCGCAACTTGAGGCGGATTATGAGGAAGTGGCGAGCAAGGCGAGGGCGGATGAAGTGAGAAAGATGGAGAAGTCACTGGAGGTATGGGTCGTGAAATATTCGTGTGGCTCCATTCCACGTGAACATACCTTTTTGTCATGCTGAAACGCTTCCTGATTTACACTCAACTGTTGAGCCTTCTTTAACTTATTGTTTACGTACACTTTCGTCAATGTTTTAATATCTCCACAGAAAATGGTCCAGCTTGAGGTCAATGAACCGCTCTCGCTGCTGCTCAACAATGCCAACCCTGGCGCTTGGCACAAGGTCGTGCTCATCTTCCATAAGGCCATGGATAAGGGCAAGGAGACATTAATTAAGCAAGCTAAAAGTACGTGTTATATTTCTTTTGGAAGGGGTTAGGTGCAAGACTTTACTAGTATGCCGTATCGCTAACCTGCTTCTGTTGACATATTTGCCGACGATATCAAGGTTTCAGCTCGTCCGACGCCGAGCTGAAAGAATCTGTTATCAATCTTGAACGGCGGTCATGGCAGCTGCTGAGGAAGAAAATCGACGAGGAGATGGAGGATTCAAGGTTGTTGTTGAAGCTAAGGAACAGGTGAGTAAAAGAACTTGTTTCATGGAAACAGATAGAAGATGAATGGCTCGCGGATAGAGTTTCATCTGACGTGCATGACTACCAAACAGGTTCGAAGAGAAGTTCCGATACGATGAGCACGGCTTGCCTAGGGTTTGGAAGCCTGAAGACGATATCGATGGCCATTTCCAGACGGCGAGGGAAGAGGTAGGCATGATTCGTTATATTTAGAATTATACGATTCGATCTATTGCGTCATGTCCATATGTGTATTGGACGCCAGTCATAAATTTCACATGTGTCACTAATTTGGCAATCCTACTCATTGCCTATTTTCACACAATCAGGCCTTGAAATTGCTCCCCTTGTTCGGCAACATCGATTTGAGCGAAGACACAGATTTTGTAATTTCGTCAGATGATGTATGTATTCTTTTTTCTTTATCATATGTAAGCATGCTTACTTGTTGCAAAATAACTAACTCACTTCCGATCCACTCCATTTCGATTAGGATTTCGACTTCGAGGCCTCCCTCACGATTCTGTCAGAATCCAAACAAGCCGACCTTACACAGCGTTTCAAGCGCGAGTCGGATGCCTTCTACCTCGAGGCAAAGCGCTCGACCGTCGCGACCACGGCCAAAATCCCCTACTGGCTCTTGGTGCTACTGGCCGTCCTCGGTTGGAACGAAGCCATCTCCATCATCACCTCCCCACTTTACCTCACGCTCTTCGTTGTTTTCGGCTTCTTCGGTTACATCATCTACCTGCTCAACCTCTGGGGCCCGATCGAGCGCATGCTACGCGTCGCCCTCAATGAGGCGTATAACATGGGCAAGGAAAAATTATTAGAGGGAGTGGATAAGGCAAAGGAACAGGGCATCGAAATGAAGGCGTTTGGAGGGAGCAGTGGCAGTTTGAAACAACATAGCAATTAGAAAGGATGACTATGGAACGCAGTCACGATAAACGAAACGGATCTGGGTTGTTTGGCATATTGGCGGATCAGTTGACATATGCTGGACATTTTTTTCTTTTTCTTATCTTTTTCTTTTTTTTTTTCTTTTTTGG
>RBNI01001829.1:0-20730 GCA_003990745.1 Jimgerdemannia flammicorona | reverse complement strand
ATCCCTTCCCAGTGAAAGACCACTTTGTCTAACACTATCGCCACCCTCCCACTACTCTGCTCACAGATCCTTACTACCAAACCATGATGTCAGCCCCCCTGAGGACCCCAACCCACCCACCATCCAGTCAGCAGATCTCCCAACAGCCCCTCCCACCTTAACACCTTCTCCTGCAGCCCCAACTGCTGCCCCTCCTCAAATACAAAAAGCCAATAACCCACCAGACCCACCCATATTGCTAATACCCACTCTATAGTGAGCCAACTATCCCCCACCCCACCTACAAGCTGAGATCTCAAGCCCTCCCAGTGACCCCCCTCCCTTACCAGCCTACGCCCCACACCCAGTCTATCCCCGATTTTAGCCCAAAATTCCCCCAAAATCTCACACTCTTCCAGCCAATGTTCTGGTATCTGTACATAACCCCCAGCTCGCCCAACATTGTAACACTCCTCACAGTCAAATTGTCCACCCTCTACCAAATGCCCTGTATGGAAATTCAGCATGACATTCCTCTGCAACATTCTCCACCAAACCACCCAGAACTTGGGGGGAAGCCACCTCCATACCTCTGTGCTCCAAGACCAGATACCGGCCCAGTCCCACTCCTCGCCGATCCCTGCTACCTGCCAGCCACTTGGCCAAAGATCCTGGCCAAGCCCCTGCTGACACTCTACTCCCTCCCCAATATCGAACGTAGCAATTAGAGCACCCCCCAGGAGCAATCTATCCCAATGCCACATATTAGGCCCCCACACTGCCTCCCCCTTATTGCCTTGCCAGCACAGGCCAATTTGGTGTGCTCCATCAACCACTCCCCACCAGAAGCCCTTGAAATGCAGCTGCTGAATTCCATTCAGCCCCACCAAAGAGAACAGATCTCCAGAGGACCCCCAAGGGAATGTTTGCACCTCCCATACCTTCTGCAGCAGAGGCACCCAACCACCGCTCTGCAGTTCTACAGCTCTCTTCAACCACCAGGCCCGCAGGCAGTGAAGCCTCTTAGGAAAGTCCACTAGTTCAAGACCCCCCTTAACTACCAGTCTCGCAAGAGTATCCCAACTGACCTGGGACCTCCTCCCCACCCAGATCCAATCTCTAGCCACCTTCGTCAGCTTCTTCACTATCCATGCTGGGAAGTGAGGTGATATGCTACATACCACAGCTTGGGGAACCAATAGACATTCAGGATTGACACCCGCCCTGCAAGAGAGATATGGCAGCCTCTCCACCCTTGAAGGGCCTCCCCCCAAATGTTCACCCTGCTCTCCCACCACACTTGTGGCAAGACAGAACCATATACAGAGAGGAAGATGCCCAGATACTGCACCACCTCACCAGTAGGGACAATTGTTCCAATGACGTCCCCACTCACTATTCCATTCCCTAGCACCATCATCTCATACTTATGCCAGTTGAGCTTTGCCCCCCGAGTGAGCCTCATACTATTCCACAGTCTCCTGAAGTGCCTCTATATCTGCCACAGATCCAAGTCCAACCATCATATCATCAGCAAAGGCCCCCACCTTCTACACAATACCATATATAGAGAGCTCTGCCACCTTCCAGCGAATTCTATCTATCAACGGCTCCAGCAAAAGGACATAAAGAATAGGGGACAGAGGGTCTCTCTGAGGAACTCCTCTTCCCAAGGAAAATGCCCTCTCATGGTAACCATTATATATCAGAGCTGCCTGACTACTCTTTAGCAAACTCAACATAGAGGCTCTAAACCTTGGGGGGACCCCAATTCAGTCCAATACCTTACCCAGCCACATCTGCCGTACTCAGTTGTAGGCCTTCTCCTGGTCCAAAAAGACCAACCTTCCATCCAGGCCACAGGCCCGGGCCCCTTCAATGACACCATGAACCCACACAGTCCCATCTCTTATAAGTCTGCCCCCAACAAAGCCCTGCTGCTCCTTCCCCAGTACTTGTTGGGCAACTTTCTGCAGCCTCGTGATAATCACCTTAGTCACCATCTTCCTGTCTATATCCAGAAGCATGATCAGCCTCCAGTTCTTCTAGTCTTCCCTCCTCTCCTTGTCTTTGTACAACAAGGCTACTAGCCCGAGATCTTGTCCTCCCACCCACCCACCGCTCTGAAGGACATGGTCACAGAGAGCAGTCATCTCACCCAAAACTCCGGAGACATTTACTATCTTCTTCCAGAAGTCCCATGGCAATCCATCCTCCCCTGGTGCTGTCCCAAGTTTAGTTGCTCCCAGGATGCTCTAGATCTCCTCTCCCTGCACCAGTAGGATCAAGTCACCCAGTCCAGCTACTTGTGGTGGCCCCCACTCTTCTAGTGTATCTGCAATCACTGCCTCATCAGCACCCCCTTCTCCCTCACTCTACAGGCCCTGCCATCTCTCCTTCAACACCCCTAAGATTTGTTGCATACCATGTGCCATGACCCCATCAGCATCCAGAACTCCCTCCCACTGATGTCATACTCTCCTAGCTTTGAGAAGTTGTGATAAGTACCTAGTAGGCTGCTCACCCTCCTCAAGCCCCTGCCATCATAGCCTAGCAGCCATGCCCTGCAAATGATTCTCCTCCTCCTCCCTCAACACCTGTTGTAGTTCCACAATCTCCAACTTCACCCTCTCGATCCTCCAATCCTCCAATCCTCTACCCCAACAACAGTGAGCAAATCCACCCAATCCATTTGTAGTCTCCTCAGCCTGCTGGAAGCACACCTCGTGCACCTCCTCCTCTGTCTCCTGGCCTCTCTACCAGCCCCTCTCCAATAAACCCTCACAGCCTCTTTCAATCTCATCCATCAGACAGCCACCGGCAAACCCTCATGCCTCCAGTTAAAAACTTTTGCCTGAATGTCCTCCACCCACAATTCCCACAACCCCTTCTCAGCCAGCAGGGAGGAGTTAAGGTGCCAATGTCTGGGTCCATCTCCACTCCCCCCAAACTGCCCCTACCCCAACAGTCCCCAGTGGTCAGACCATGGACACCACTCCACTTCCAGTGCCTTCCAAACATCAGAACCCCAGCACTCCACCATCAGAATCCAGTCAATCCTTATGCCCAAGCCATTCACCCAATGAGTGTAGACCCTGGCATCCCCCCACCTCATTCTGCCCATATCCCCCAAGGAGCTCAATGTCTCCACCTCCTCCCATACATCCAGACCCCCACTTCTACCCCCAGCACTCCTCCCTCCATCAGTCCTGTCCAGACACTGGTCCCACACCATATTAAAGTCCCCACTGAGCATATCAACCCCTTCCTCCAAAAGAATACCCTCCTCCAGCAGCCCCCTAATCCAAGCAGTCCTCTCACTTCTAGCCACCGGGCAGTAGCAAGAGCCCACCTTCATCAGTTCCCACCCTGGCCAATGCCAATCTCCCCAGACCAAGCAGTCACCCCAGCTCCTGATACCCCCCAAGTCACCACTACCCTTCCTCACCAAGATCACCACCTTTCCAAACCAAGCAGTAGCCCCACCCCATTCCCTAGTCCACTCTACCTGATCATCCTCATCCTCACATTGAACATCCTGTAGTAAAAAGAGATCAGCCTCCAATCCCTTGAGCTAAGTAAAAATGTTCCTATGCTGCCCAGAGCCCCTTAACCCATTGACATTCAAGGAGAAAATATTGGTTGTACTGTTCATAAGGAATAATATTATATCATGGTCCCATCCTCTACAGGTCCACATTCCGCTCCTCCTGCACCAAGTCCAAGTCATGTTCAGCAGCTCATTCCCTCTCCCCTGCTTCCTGTGCTGCCAACTTTCCCAGAAGTTCTACCATCACCCCATCTTCATGCTCCTCAAATTCCTCACGATACTCCAGACATGCCTCCTGCCAGAGCTGCAGACCATGATACTCTGCCCAGCAGTAGACTGCTTACTCACCAGCAATCACCCCCAGCTCTGCCTTTCTCACCTCATCAACCTCATACCCCTCTTCCTCCAGGAAAATATCCAGAACCTCCACCTTCAGTGCCTCTACCATTCCATCACTATGCAGGATCTGTGCCCAATGCTCCTCTGGCATTGCCCACAGGTCCACTTCTCCCAAAGCTTCAGCTGCGAGATTATCCATCACCTTGCACATCCACAACAAGTTCCCCTCCTCCTTCCCTCCTGGAGTCCCTGGCCGCCCTGCATCCAGCATCGTAGTATTCACTCCTACACTGGCAGCCTCATCCCACACCTCCTCAGGGACATCCACCAGCTCATCCTCACCAACCACCACCACCTGACCCCCTTGCCCCACATCAGGGACCCCAAAGCACACCTGCTGGGCCCCCTGCATCTGTATATCCTCCATCGTCCCTCTCTTCTCAATAGGGCCCCTCCTGATAAGTGGGAGGGGGGTGGCATCCAACTCCGGCTCCCATACTTCGAAGGTACCGTCAGCAAATGGGTTCTTGTCCAACACCCCTCTAGTCTCTGCCTTCTTTGCCTCCACCTCCTCTCCTCCTTTACCAGCCCAGACACTGACCTTAGCACCTTCAGACTCCTCAGCTCCAACTGACTTCTTCTCCACCCCTCCTGTCATACTCACCAACAGCTCCCTCTGCCTCTTGCATCCCTGGGCCCACTCCCACTGCTTCTTATCCATATGGATATGCTTCCTGCCCACAACCTTCAGATGCATCATCTCCTCAAACAGTTTCCAGGCCTTCGCCCTCCTCTCCACAGCACCACCCAACTCCTCCAGCGCCTCCAACAAGTCCTCCTCCTCCTCTTTACTCCCTTTCACCCTCGATATCTTGCAGACAACGGCCCCCCACATCAGCACTGAGGGCCAGTCACTTGCCTTCCCTGTGGCCTCCTTTTCTGCCAGCTGAATCCTGACATCAATGTCACCCATCCTGATCATTGTCCCCTCCCACACCTGAAAGTCTATGTCCACCACATCACCATACTCAATCATCACCTCCTCCACCCTCTTCCTAGTCTCCTCCTTAGTCACCATGGGCACCCCCTTCACCAGAAGCTGCACCACCCTGGGGTCCCATCACAAGCACTACACCATAGGGACCACTACCTCCCCAACTATGACTCCAGTCTTCAGTGCCTCATCCAGTGGGCCGGCCTCCTCAAAGTCCACCTTGACCCCCTCCAGACCCTTCAAGAACTTCACTGAAGCCACCCCAGCCACCTGCTTCAAAACAAGCCCCAGAACCATCCTTGCTATTACCACCAAGCCCCAGAAGCACAAGGTCACTGCAAACTCCAAAATCAACTTCTTGAGTAATGGGGCCACCACTAGTCCCGTTACACCATCTGCCAGGTCCCCCTTCCGCATCGGGAATCCCTGCCCCCCCTGGCCATCAGCCATCACATCTCTTTTTTTTTCCTGATCTACCATCACACCTCCATCAGCAGTCCCGCCACTTCTCTTAGCCCCTACTTCACTCCCTCCCTCCCACCAGCGAAGGCCCAGCACCCCCAGCATCCTCAGCCTTCTGCTTCCCCTTCCCTCTTGCCAGATCCCTGTGGGCTCCCATCAGCCAGCCCCCAGTCCTCAGTATATCTGCAAAGCTCTTCCCCTGCCACCCTCCAGCCCCCCCACTGGTGCCGCCTCTACTACCCGAGCTGCCCAGTCCACTTGAGCCACCGAAGGACCCCATCTCCATCCCATGCCCCCTCTCAACATGCTGCCAGTCGAAAGCCCCAGGTCCACCTGACCTAGTACATGTGTCAGCTTGCTTGCTGCTTGATATCTTCTTAGTATCTTTCTCCAATAAACGACTTGAAAGTGTGTTGTGAAAGTGTGTGTAACGTGAATTGTAGTGGAGAAAGATCGGCACTGATATTTTTATGTAACATCAGATAATACCAGCACTGATATTCTGAGGTGATATGAAATTATTCCAGCACTGAATTCTAATGTAACACTGAATTATACCAGCATCCTGAACCTGTACAACCATCAGTGCTGACTCTGGAACTTAGTAGTTTTAGTTATTGGAATTTATATTTAGCTTTATATCTTAGCAATCATTGAATTATATTTTGTATAAATACTCCTCTTATTTCCTTTGAAATAAAGTCAGTCAAGTTCTAGTTTCACTTATATACACTTTCTTGCAAATAACAAGACAGTTAAAGATAAGAAGTTTGAGGACTATAAGACCTTGGGAAGGCACTCCAATAAGAACTTGCTTATAACAAACTTGAGTTAGTCTAAGAGATATATCTTGAAGAGAATCTGGTATATTTGAAAGACTCAGTGATCACTACATAACAACTTGGTGCCCATTGACTGGTAATTCAAGATGAATCTCTCACTTTCAAGCTGAAAAATAAACAACCCCCACAATAACTACCCTGACTACAAGAGTCACTCCTGTAAGAATTCAAGATAAGATAGAAATGTATCCCCCTATATTCTATGGATATACTACTGAAGAGTCAATCCTGACCTTCATTGAAGACTTTGAACAATTCGCTACCATATGAGCTCTCAATGTAGAGGCACAATTGGCCCTTCTACCAGTCAGCCTCAGAGGATCTGCCAGAGATAAGTTCAATGCAGCCACCATTGCTAGTGCTGATGTAGTCAAACTTGCCAATATAAAGACCTTCCTCAGAACAATATACTATACCAAAGAGATCAAGTAAGCTCTCAAGAATCAACTCAATACTATCTGCCAGAGACTTAGTGAAGATCCCAACTCATTCTATACCTGAATCTGCCACCAGATTGTCTTGGCTGGCTATGATGACCACCTCAAGGAACAAATAGCAGATTCAACTTTCCTCAAAGGAGTTCACCCTGAAATTGCCCTAGCAATCTGGTCTACCCCAGCTGTACTGACCCTTGATCAGAAAGTGGTCTTTGCACAGAGATATTGGACTGCCAGATACCCTGCTGAACACTCAATGGAGAAAATAACTAGCATTAAGATGGAGCCATCAAAGCCAACCAGTATCATACTTGCCATAGTTGTAAACAGACAACCAACCTCACCTACCCCCAAGATAACCAAAGCTGACCCAGTGGAAGAACTCGCCAAGCAGTTTGCCAAGATGACTGCACACCTTGGTAATGTTGTTAGAGAAGTCTGAAGTGCCAACAGGAGACCAGTGCAGAGATTTGCAGCTGCTACAGAAGAACATAATATTACATGCTTCAGATATAGAGAAGAAGGCCACTATGCAAAGAATTGCATGACCAAAACAAGATGCAAAGCCCAACCAAGCAATGCTAGCCAAACTAGAGAACAAACCAATGCAGTAGTCATTGAGAAGATTTGTGACACTGATGATGAAGAATACTATGAGGAGCTTGAATTCTACCCTGCTACTGAAGGTACCAGAACCTGGTCTAAGCCCTATGATAAGAAGAGCAACAACAAGCCAGTTGAAAGACCAAAGAAGACCCCAGCTGTCACTATTCAAAGCAAGACCCAACCTGAGGAGATTGATCAAGATATGGAGTTAGATGAAGCTACCTGCCAAATTATTGAAGGTACTACTCCAGTCTCAGGAGAAAGTGAAAGCAAGAAGGAATAGAAGTTGTGCAAGACCAAGATCTACCAGTATGATATTTACAAGGACTTCAAGGAACAGAAGGTCAATGCCACTTTTGGATAGCTAGCTGAAGTCTGCACCTTCAGATAGCAGTTGAGAGTAGGACTTGCAACTATCACTAAGAATCAAGAGTATAAGATTGTAGAAGCTCACAATGCACAGGAAGAATCCAAGAACTCAGGTAAAGAATCTGAAGACTAGCGCAAGACATCAGCCTATACTTCATATCAGATTGAAGACTGTATCTTTGATACCATCATTGATACTGGTGCTAGAGAATGCCTCATGAGCAAGAAGGCAATTGATCGCCTAGGTTGGGACATTGAAGAGTCCACCAAGATGGTCTATGTTACAGCAGATGGTATACAAGCTATCTCTCTTAGCAAAATCTGAAAAGTTCCCATTAAGATAGGAGGAGCTACTATCCCAGTAGATGTGATTGTTACAAGTACCACCAACTATGATATCCTTATTGGCAACCAATGGCTTCACAAGACCAAGGCTATCATTGACCTCAATGCCCAGAAGATGCAGATCAACTATAGAGAGAGAAAGGTACAAGTCTCTATCAATGTTCACAAAGGAGTCCTACCAGACATGGAGGAAGGAGATGAAGAGGACACAGAAGTCTTTATGCACTTGGTAAATAAGAATAAGAACAAGACATCCAAGCTCACAGATGAGTAGTGGTACAACAAGATCATTGATGGCTATGCCCCTCAAGGAAGATGCCCCCATGGTACTAGGATGTACTGCTCTGAACACCTGAATAACTGCTGGTCCTATATCAGTGAAGTTAGGAAAATCTGCCAACAGAAACATGAGCAAGAAGCTGCTGAAGCAAAAAGGAAAGCTGAAGAAGATGACCAGCCCTCAGAGCTTCAGGCTGACAGCAATGATGAGGAGGAACAAGAATCAGACATCACCCTCAAGGTCAAGAAGTTTCACCCCAAAGCCAAGATTCCAGAATATAAGACTGAAGGAGCTATAGAAATAGATCTTGCCAGTATTCAAGATGCTACCCTTGAACCACAGACCACCACCCTACTTGGCACTGGAATTGGAGTCAAGCTGTCAGAGAACTATGCCAGAATTATCAAGACCAGGAGCAGTCTGGCCAAAAGTGAAATCTCAGTTGAAGGAGGAGTAATTGACCCTAATTACACTGGTGAAATCTTCTTTATAGTCAGAAATCACAACCACACCACTCCCTTCAAAGTCAAGAAGCATGACAGGATTGGCCAGATGCTGATCTATGAAATCAAGAAACCTGTAAGAGGGTTGCTTTTTAGGGTAACCATTATGTAGTTCTGGAAGGATTTTCTGGAAGTTCTGGATATTCTGGAAGACCATTTTCTTATGGTCAAGATCAATTTCATATGGAGTACATCCTCTATGCTTATTGATTTCGAGATCAGGTTGACATCTCAACCAAAGTTCTTTTTCGGACTAGTTCTGGATGTTCAGGATTTTCCATATTTCAGAAAGTTCAAGAAACTAAAACTGGCTTAGTTGAATTGGCATATCGCTGCAGACAATACCCAATTAAGAAATTTTGTGATAGGGTTAGGAGTGGGACCTAACAGGGAACAGATTTACTTAAGAGTGGTTTGTGGGTTATTCAATAGGTTTATTTGCTATTCATGATATTACTATACTAAGAGTAGTTGTGTGAAGGGATATTATGGAGAAGTATTCAGGGGTTGTGTTCAGATTGTTCAAGTCTTCAAGTCTGAGATTCTGAGATCTGGGGGAGGGGGTATTTATACTAGTGAGGGGCTATCTGAGCTATGCTGAATATGGGTGTAGCACTTAGTGCCTTGCTGAGTCGGAATGCAGTCATATAGTACAAGTATGATCTGATATATCAAGAGATCATCTGACTGCTGAGTTAGTTCACAGTCACGTCATATAAGGCTAATCTAACTATACTGTGACTGCTAAGCTATTTATAGGTTTAGAGGCTGTCTGGGTAGTCTTCAATGACATCACTATCGATTGCATCATCTCTGATGAAGTAGTTATCTAGAAAGAGTGGTTTGCAGATTACTTCTCCTTGTTCGCTGAGGTAATAATACATTGGGACTTCATCACCATCCCATAGGATAGCATCATCTGTCTCATATGCTGGATAAGGCATTGGTGGGTGAAGGAGGGGTACATTGTCTTCACTTTCATCGAATTCGCTGTCTGCATACCTTCTATAGGTTACAGCACTATGAGTCGTGGAGTTGTAGTAAGCTGGCAGCTGTGGTTCATGTCACTCGTACTTGGGTGGTGGAGTGGTTGGTTCAATCTCAAGGGTTGTCTGGAGGTATAGGTTGTGTTCTCCAGTCTCTTCATTGTAGTTGAAGTAATCGGGGGTGAATATGGATTGGTATTCATACCAGTAGTCATTGTCCCAATAAGTCTTGTAGGTGGTTATGAACTGTTGTAAGTTCATTGGTAAGGTTGGCAGAGTGATCAGGGTTGGCAGAGATCCTTGGCTTGAGGTCATGTCAGTATCAGAGGAATTATTATCTTCTACTTCCTCTTCATCAAATCGGATTATGTCATAGATGTCCTTTGTGACATATCTGACTTGGGGTATTTGCAGGATGTGGTTGTCAGGGTATGGGAAGGTTCTGTCTGTAGTTTCAATATACTCGAGATACTTGTGGTTGAGTTCTTGTATCATATTATTGATTTGGCCATAGGAAAGAGTAGTGACCATTTCGCTAGTAGTAACTCGGAGACGGGGAATAAAGGTGCTGTACTTATAGAAGAGTTCTTGATGTTTGTGGACAATGAGTTTCTGGTGTTGAGACATCTAGGTAATGTTTGTGTCATAGTGGTGTTCAACCATGTCTTCTAGGAGGTAGCTGATCTGGTAGTAGCTTGAGATTTGTCCAATTTGGTGGGTCTCATTAAGTATGTTCAGGGCATTCCATCAGGCTTCCATGAAGTAGAGGGGTGCTAGGCTATGGATATTCATGAGGGGTAGAGGGAGTGTGGCTCGGTTGACAATGACATTCCAAATGTCAGCATAGATGCAGTTGTAGATCTCAGTGATCATGTTTATATATGTTCAGAAGTTGTAGTTGTTTGTTTGTTTTGGTTCTCTATTTCAATACATCTCGGTGCTTGGTATATATGCATTTGGTCCTGATTGGTAAGATTCTGTTTGTGTAAATCTTGTGTTCCATGACTTCCTATTGACTCAGCTTTGTGTGCTGTGACTTCAGTTTGACTCAGCTTCATGATCTTGCAGGTGATTTCCAGATTTGTTTGGAGGTCACAGGTGATTTCAGTGGCTTGTTCAGAGGGTGACATGTCATTTCAGTGGCTTGGAGGTTGTGCACTTACAAAACCCAAGATCATAGGAGCCATTGAACTCATCAAGACCAAGAGAGAAGAACAAGGCTTTGGATCTACTGAAAGAGGAGTCTATGCTACCACCAAGATTACTGAACTTGAGCACAAGAAAGATAAGAACCAGAACAAGCATACATATATCATTGGAGAAAACTTTCCCCTGGAGGAACAACTTCTCAAGATCCTGCACCAGAATGAAGGAGTACTTGCTACAGACTTCAGAGATATCCACAATCAAGAACTCAAGTACTACCATAAAGTTAACACTAGTGATACCAAGCCCATCTACCAGAAAGTCAGACCCATACCACCTGTCTACAGAGAGTGGCTGCAAGCAGAACTCAAGGAAATGGAAGAAGTCAGAATTATCAAGCAAGCTATCAGTCCCCTGGGCCTCACCTATTGTCCTTGCCCCAAAGAAAGGAAGCAAGCCTGGAGAGTTTGCACCAAAACTCTGCATTGACTACCAGAAGCTCAATGTCATCACCAAGAAGGATAGGCAGCCCTTGCCAAATATTCAAGAAATCCTCACCACTCTTGGAAGCAAAGCCAAATACTACACCACCTTAGATCTGTTCTCAGGCTTCCATCAGATTGGTCTCACTTAAGATATCAGTGAGAAATCAGCCTTCATCACACCTGATGCCACCTATATCTACCTGTGAATGCCATTTGGAATATGCAATGCCCTAGCAAGCTTCCAGCAAATGATGAATAGAGTCTTCAGTAATGAGATTGGAAAATGGCTCTTTATCTATGTTGATGATGTGATCATCTTTAGCAATACTGCACAGGAACATATCAATCACATACAGCTAGCCCTCAAGAAGCTCAAGGAGCATGGCCTTTATATCAAGCCCAAGAAATGCAAGTTTGCAGCTCAAGAAATCACCTATCTAGGACACCTCATCAACCAGACTGGAATCCACACAGACCCCATGAAGATTGAGGCTGTTGCAGCCTACCCAAGACCCAGAACAACCACAGAAGTCCATGCCTTCCTTGGACTGGCCAGCTACTACAGAAGGTTCATCAAAGGATACTCCAACATTGCAGCACCTATCTATGAGCTACTGAAGAAGGAAACCAAATTCAAATGGACCAAGGAGTACCAAGAAACCTTCAATGAACTTAAGACTAGATTGACCCAAGCACCTATCCTCAGAAGACCAGATTGGAACCTAGAATTCATCCTGCAGACAGATGTAAGTGCCATAGGACTTGGAGCAGTCCTAGCTCAGAAGAAAGATGGACATAAATATGTCATCTCCTACATAAGCTAAGATACCCACAGAGCAGAACAGAACTACAAGTTATGCAAGCTCAAATACTTAGCAATAGTTTGGGCAGTTGACAAGTTCCACTACTACCTAGCTGGGAAATACTTCACTATTCAAACAGACCATTCTGCTCTTGCCTGGCTATTCCACACTCTGAACTCCAAAGGAATATATGCCAGATGGATCTACAGGCTGCAAGAGTATGACTGTACTGTCAAGCACCACTCAGGAAAGACCAACACCAATGCCGATGCACTCTCAAGGACACCCCGAAACACCCCCATCAAGACTATTTAATATAAATAAGGAGCTATACTATGGATTAATCAGCTACCTTGAGCAGCAGAAGATGCCCAACCACCTCAAACTCTGGACAATCACCATCATCAACTGGACTTGGAAACAGTTTGAACTAGACAACACTATATTCAGAAAAGAAGGAAAGCTAGTAATACCTGAACACAAGAAGTATCAAGTAATGAAGGAAGTACATGAGCAAGGACACCTAGGAGGAACCAACACATACGACAAAGCAAGAAGAACCATGTGGTGGCCCAAGATGGAAGAAGACCTGCACCAATTTGTCAAAGGGTGTGATAAGTGCCAAAAACAGAAACAAGATCAGCAAGACCAGGCACCTGAGTCATCAAGAATTGAGCCTATCCCCTTCCACCACATTGCAATGGATATCATTGAACCACTACCAGTAATACTATCAGGAAACTGCTATATTATAGTTATTGTAGACCTCTTCACCAAATGGATAGAGGCAGGAGCATTACAAGAAGCCAATGTCCTCTCTATAGCTGACTTCCTGCACTAAGAAATCATCTGCCACTACAAGACACCAAAGCAAATCACAACAGACTGCGGAATGGAATTTGTCAATAGATTCTATGAGATAATATATCAGAAATACAAGATCCAGCACATCAAGACCACTGTGTACCACCCTCAAGGAAATGGACAGACAGAGAGAACCAATAAGACCCTCAAGAACATCCTAGTGAAGATGTCAGAGACATATGAGAATTGGGATAACTATCTCCCAACTGCCCTCTCTGTCCTATAAGACATATGGTCACAGAGCACACACTTTACCCCAAGAGAGCTGCTCTTGAAGAAGAAGATTCTGATAGAATCTCAGCCACAAATCTAGACCTCTTGGAGATAGATTGATGCAGAAATCCGGAGACTACACCAAGTCAGGAAGAAGGCTGAAGATTACATCACCAAGTTACAAGTACTGACAAGGAAGAATGTGGAAAAGAATCACAAGGCCCTAGAACCCATCAAAATTAGAGAAAAGGTTCTACTGTATTGAAATATGGTAGAAGCCTCATGGTTGTGAAAACTGGAGCTCAAATGGGAAGGACCCTTCTATATGCAAGATATCAAGGGAACCACCTTCTGGCTTAGAAAAATTTCAGGGACCATACTGCCTACCATGGTACATAGGAACAGACTCAAGAAGTACCATGAACCCATATAAGAGAAGCAAAACATGATAACTGCCTGTAAGGTTCTAGTCCGCAAATCATAACAGCATGTCCTATGACTAGCAGGCTATCTGTCTGGACCATTCTCTAAGAGATATGGCACTGGCAACTACTCATCCATGAGACTTTCAAAGTCAGAGGAGTTTGAACCATTAACTGATTGGTCAAGATCAGAATCAGGCCCTTGCTCTATATGAAGGGAGCAACCCTTCACCATCATACCAAAATACAAAGAGAAGACACCAGCTCATAAATACCACTTTTCAACCCCTTGCCAGAGGTTATGGGATCAGCAAATTTTCAGGACTGGACCAATGAATAAGGACACTTGAGAAGATCCTTATTCAGGAGGAAGATGTAATGGTGACCCCAGAATGATGACACCAGCACAGGAGACAGTATTTCCTTGCAAGCCACCAGATCAGAGCACAAGAAGATCATATGGCATATGAGATGAGCAATGATGACCAATTGTGAGTCATTGTGACCACAGTATGGGTATCTTGAGGAATATAAAAGAAGGATCAAGGAACTACAGTAGCAGCAACCAACAAGACCCACCAATCTCAAAATAGCTCAAAGACTTACCATAAATAAAATGCCTACTGTCTGCCAAACCTCAAGGTCAAGGAATAACCAAGGTACCTCAGTTGAAGAAAGGATGTTTCAAGACATCAGAAGAGCCATGGAGACCTGCACAAGAAGGACTCCCAGTGTCAACCTGAGTACTGCAGACCCTTATCACTTTATCCTCTACTGCTATGAAATGGAAACAAGGATCACCATTACTACTGAATGCCTCCAAATATGGCAGGAGTACAAAATAGGAAACCTCCTCTGCTGGGAGTTCCCACAGGCCAGCCCTCAAGAGCTATAAGATGCCACTCTCATGGATATATGCGAGGCAAGGACAGCTAAAAAGATCTATCAGATCTTCAGGCATGCACCATGGTTGATCTCCAACTTGGAGTATGTTAGAGTCTCAGATTTCAGAGACCTGTCATCCTGCTGTATCAATGCACTAGAAGCCAGAGTGACTACAGAAGCTCAGTCCACTATCACTCTCAACAGTGATGAAGTAGAAGACTTCTGGCATCCCATTCTTCAGGATAACCCAGACCAATTCCTGCAAGGATTGATCTCAGTATTCCAAGGCCCAAGTATCCATATTAGACCTCCCCAAGACTCCACATTTGTTTCCTATTTTATGGAAGAGAACCTCATAGATTGGAGAGCCCCCGATTTCTCTGCTGAACATAATGATGTCATCAGCAATGACGTCATCCTATGTGACATCGAAGCATGCGAAAATAACAAATTCACAGATCTCATCTCCTTCAGTGATGATGATAATAATGATGATGATGAAGCCCCCATGGTCCTGAACTTTCTGCTCTAAGTTCTTTATTATACTGAATAATGCCAGTACTGGTATTTTGACATAACACTAGATAATACCAGCACTGGTATTCTGAGGTAATGCAAAATTGTTCCAGCACTGGTATTCTGATGTAACACTGAATTATACCAGTATCCTGAACCTGTACAACCATCAGTGCTGACCCTGGAACTTAGTAGTTTTAGTTATTGGAATTTATATTTAGCTTTATATCTTAGCAACCATTGAATTATATTTTGTATAAATACTCCTCTTATTTCCTTTGAAATAAAGTCAGTCAAGTTCTGGTTTCACTTACATATACTTTCTTACAAGTAATCTAAGAGATAATAAGACAGTTAAGATAAGAAGTTTGAGGACTATAAGACCTTGAGAAGGCACTCCAATAAGAACTTGCTTATAACAAACTTGAGTTAGTCTAAGAGATACACTTTGAAGAGAATCTGGCATATTTGAAGGACTCAGCAACCACTATGTGATACTATATAAAGTCTCTCTTTCTTAAGCAGACTACTTCTTTCTGTAAGATAGATGTAGGTTCCTTTGAGGACTTCTATTTTAACACCTGTACTAATGATTGCTTACTTGCTTAGTTTAATAGTTACTTTTATGTTAAAGTAGAGATTGTAGTTAGCATCAGATTTATATACTTTGTCTGAGATTTCACAGTAATGTAGAATCTCATGATCTTGATTTTTTCAGAGATTCTCTTAGGATTATCTCCTATTATAATGATAATATATGAGAAGGATAGTTCTTTATTTATATTGGTCTTCTTGTCAGAACATTTGCATGATATATTTTCTCTCTTTTTGTAGTAAAAACATATTTCTTTCTTTATGGGTTCTTCTATCTTCTTATCAGACAGTTTCTTGAATCTACTTTGTAGTCTTGAGAACTTATTTCAAGGTTTATACTTTATATTAAATTAATATTATTTGTCTCCTTTATTGTTGTTTCTATTATCTATTGATCTTTAGGCTGCAAGAATAGTATATGCTCTGATAATAGCTTATTATAAATATTATTACTTATGTGGACAATTATAGAGTCATTCTTATTTCATGATAACTATCCAGAGATAGTATTGAAGAAGTAGGTAACTTAGGTTCTATTTATAGTCTGTTCTTATCAGCTATATTCTACTCTTATAATATTCAGGAGAGTCTTCAGTCTTATAGCAAATGCTTCAAGATCTTCTTTTTTATCATTATAGAATTGAAGGTTCTTGAGCTTAGTTCTGACTTCAGCAATGTGAGCAGAGCTGCAGAACTGTTGGATAATTAGTTTCTTTAGACCCACAGTAGCTGAATAGACTTCATAGTTAAGGTGATTATTATTTCTTTTACTTGTATTAATTTCAGTATAGGTTTCTTAGATAAGAGAGTATACTAGTAGATTATATCATTACTGGGTAGCTATATCTGTAAAGTAAGTAGTAACTTTCTCTACTTGTAAGTCTATAGTTATATAGAGATCTTCAATCTTATAGTGCTTATTATTATTAAGAGTACTATCTGAGTTCTAATTATTATTCCAGATAATTTATATCAATTTGTCCTATGAATATTATTACTTAGTCTACTTTGTCTTTAAATAGTATAAGGTAGAGGCCTTTTATAGACTTATTTATTTCAATACTAAGGTGAAGGGTTTGAGTGAGTATGATTACTTAGTCAGCCAGTACTACTATCTCTGATATTATTCTATTATCTCTATTGTCTATTTAGTAAAATGATTGAGATTCTTCTTCTGTTATTATGATATATTAATTGTAATTTATAGTTAACTCTTCTATGATATTATTGATATAAGTGAGCTTATAGACTAGTAGTCTTAATAGAGTGACTATCAGATCTGCTGTGATTTTTAATAGACTTGATATCCTTAGCAGTAGTTCTATAATAGTACTGAGATCACTAATATTAGGTTTAAATATCTTTTCAATTATCCTCTTAGGTCTAGATGATGTGATGGAGGCCTTATTAGATCCAGCAGCTTATAGTTCTTATTACTGAATTATTCTTACTTATATATAGAGAATTTAATAATAGAAGTGAGATTTCTTTTGATAGATATAATATCTCATATAGTTTAGGAAGACCTTAGCTTTATATAGAGAGGAGATTCAGAAAATGTTTTCTTATAACCTAAATGAATTTTTATATATTCCTTATAAAAGTACTTACTGACTAGCTTGTTGAATTTTTTCTTAAGTTTAGAAGTATAGAAGACTTCTTTGTTAAGTATGAGAAAGATATTGAATACTTTTTGAATAATTTTGTTATTAAGTTTGTCAAACTCCTCTTGGCTGATATAAGTTTTGGTCTACTTAGTGATAATTCTGTTAGATTCTTTGGCTTAAGTCTGGGAAGTATTTAGAATAAAGCTACTTTTTAACTATTATTAATAATATTGATAATATTGACTAATTCTGATTATCTATAGTAGATTTTTGAAAGAAGGTTACTCATAAGTAGAGAATAACTTCTATTGCTACCAAATTATAATAAAACTATATACCAATAGAATTAATATATTATAGATAATAAAACTAACTATTAGTCTTAAGTTCTGAGTTCTTGTAAGAAAGTATTGAGTTCCAATTATCTATTGAAATAGAATCCAGATATCACTTTCAAATTCTTATACTAATAGAGGTACTATACTTGTATCTCAAGTTAATCAGGCTTAAAATTATTAATAAGTTGAATCTAAAAGTTCTGTAATATATAAAAATATTACTTTATTTTTATATTTGGAAAAAGTAGAGCTGAGGTTATAATATACTCAATACTGAGAGTATTTATATATATTTGAGGCTATGACTAAATATAATATATTAGATATATCTATATATTTATACTACTTTGAATAACTATAATTATTAGTTAGAAATTCTATAAGAATTTTTATTGGAATTTTTAGTGACTTATAGATATTATCACATAGTGGTTGCTGAGTCCTTCAAATATGCCAGATTTTTTCAAGATGTATCTCTTAGACTAACTCAAGTTTGTTATAAGCAAGTTCTTATTGGAGTGCCTTCCCAAGGTCTTATAGTCCTCAAACTTCTTATCTTTAAACTGTCTTGTTATCTCTTAGATTGCTTGCAAGGAAGTGTGTATATTGCACTAAGAAGAACTGACTTTATTTCAGAGGAAATAAGAGGAGTATTTATACAAAATATAATTCAATGATTGCTAAGATATAAAGCTAAATATAAATTCCAATAACTAAAACTACTAAGTTCCAGGGTTGGTACTGATGGTTGTACAGATTCAGGATGCTGGCATTATTTAGTGTTACATCAAAATACCAGTGCTGGCACAATCCAGTATAACAAAGAACTTAGAGCAGAAAGTTTAGGATCATGGGGGCTTCATCATATCATCACTGAAGGAGATGAGATCTATGAATTTGTCATACAGGTCGCACATTTCGCGTATGTCGAAGTCACGCAGGATGACATCATCGCCGATGATGTCATCATATTCGGCAGTGGCAGGAAAATCTGGAACAAGATCTGGAGCTCTCTAGTCTATGAGGTTCTCTTCTACAAAATAAGGAACAAATGTGGGGTCTTGGGGAGATCTAACCCAGATGCTTGGGCCTTGGAATACTGAGATCAATCCTTGCAAGAATTGGTCTGGGTTGTCCTGGAGGATGGGGTGCCAGAAGTCTTCTACTTCTTTGCTATTGAGGGTGATAGTGGACTGGGCTTCTGTAGCCACTCTGGCTTCTAGTGCATTGATATGGTGGGATGACAGGTCTCTGAAGTCTGAGACTCTAACATACTTCAAGTTGGGGATCGACCATGGTGTATGCCTGAAGATCTGATGGATCTTCTTAGCTGTCCTCATTTTGCATATATCCATGGGAGTGGTATCTTGTAGCTCTTGGGTGCTGGCCTGTGGGAACTCCCGGCAGAGGAGGTTTCCTATTTCATACTCCTGCCACATTTGGAGGCATTTGGTAGCAATGGTGATCCTTGTTTCCATTTTACAGTGGTAGAGAATAAAGTGATAAGGGTCTGCAGTACCCAGGTAGACACTAGGAGTCCTTCTTGAGTGGGTCTCCATGGCTCTTCTAATGTCTTGGAACATCCTTTCCTTGACTGAGATACCTTGGTGATTCCTTGACCTTGAGGTTTGGCAGGCAGCAGGCATTTCGTTTGTGGTAAGTCTTTGAGCTATTTTGGGATTGGTAGTTCTTGTTGGTTGCTGCTACTGCAGTTCCTTGATCCTTCTTTTATATTCTTCAGGATGCTTGTGCTGTGGTCACAATGACTCACAGTTGGTCATCATTACTCATCTTGTATGCTGTATGATCTTCTTGTGCTCTGATCTGGTGGCTTGCAAGGAAAGGTTGTCTTCTGTACTGATGTCATTATTCTGAGATCACCATTACAATATATTATAATTCATTATAGATATTATTAGATTTATATTATTAGTAAGATTATAGTAATTTTATATTAATTTTAACTTATATATAATATTATAATAGTTATATTAATTTCTATATTAGTTTAGTATATAATCTTATTAATAATACTATAGACATATTTCAAAAAAAAAAAAAAAAACTAATAGTACTAATAATAATACAAATTAAATTAGTTTATAATTTTATTGATATTATATAAGTTTAATATTATAAGATTAAAGTAAATCAAAATTAGTTATTAATATTATTAGCTCTTTGATATTATAAATTAATAAGATCTATAAAATTAGTGATATTATAAGTTAAACTAAACCATAATAAGCAATAATATTATAGTTATTATATACTAAAATAGTTTATTTTATAAAGATGACAATTAGTTTAGAAAAATAATTAACTAAAGACTAAATGAAGTCTAACTTAAGAACCAATCTTCAAAATAAAATAAATATAAATAAAATTATATTCTTTCTCTCTGAATATATATAGTGCACCACACTTATACTCAACCTTTTGATTATAACTTTATATTGTACTTAATAAAAAAATAATAAAAATTATAAATTAATAGAAAATCCTATTGAGTTTAATCAAATAGAGAGTTTTTTTTGATATTGTTTATAAATTTTAGTAAATTAGTTTTTTATATCAATTATCGCTATTTTTTATATTTATATTAAGGCCCGTCACAATTTCGGCCTTAAATCCATATACTTTTGGCCTTAAATCTATAGTATTGTGACATACTTTTCAAAGCCAAAAAATCAAAATCTGGCTTTAAAAAGAAATTGTAAGTCAACCTGCTCAACCCGCTTTTCAAGGTGCTTTCGAGGCCGCTCAAGGCCACCGTTCGAACCCGCTCAAGGCCGCCGTTCGAGGCCGCTCAAGGCCGCTGCTCAAGGCCGCTCAAGGCCGCTCAAGGCCGCCGTTCGAGGCCGCTCAAGGCCGCCACTCAAGGCCGCTCAAGGCCGCTCAAGGCCGCCGTTCGAGGCCGCTCAAGGCCGCTGTTCGAGGCCGCTCAAGGCTGCGGTTCGAGGCCGCCGTTCGAGGCCGCTCAAGGCCGCCGCTCGAGGCCGCTCAAGGCCGCCGTTCGAGGCCGCTCAAGGCTGCGGTTCGAGGCCGCCGTTCGAGGCCGCTCAAGGCTGCCATTCGAGGCCACTCAAGGCCGCTGTTCGAGGTGTGAATGGCGAGCAAGCATGAACGTAAACGCTGTTCACGCCTGCTCGTCATTCACACCCG